>MU226841.1:1041753-1072165 GCA_018584345.1 Thuja plicata | reverse complement strand
ATGACCATCTGTGACTTGAATGCAGATTCAACAACTTGTGGAGTATAGTTGTCAAAATTTGACATCTCAAATGCAGTAAGTCTGCCTACCAGACTTTCCAGAGTTAAATTGTTATTAGGAGTACATCCCAGTTCTTGAATTGCAGATAATCTAATAGAATAAATAGGAAGAAGTGTTCTTAGTACCTTGCTCATGATAGTGTCTTCATCAATGGTTCCCTTAGCTCCTCTAATAGCATTTACAACTTCCTTTATCCTATCATAATATTGTATTATATTTTCTCCTTCTTGCATTTTTAAATCATCAAACTTACCTCTCAAGTTTTTATATTTGGCTCTTAGTACATTCGTATCACCTCCATAAATGGTTGCAAGGGCATCCCACATCTACTTTGCACTTGTACAATCCTTGATGTCCTCAAATTCATGATAGTTCAAAGATGATGCAAGTTCCAACATTGCTTGATTATGTTTATGCTTTTCTCTTAATTGTGCAACATTTAGAACTCCAGTAGGGGTACATACTCTATTTCAATATGTAATTTAGCAGAATCACCGATACCGACCAAGTGAAGTTTCATCAAACTATTCCAGGCAGGAAAGTTTTCCTTGTTAATCTTCGGTCCATCCCTTTTATACATCTTGACTTTTATCTCCAAGTACCTTCAAAATTTTTCAAGAGAACTCAACTATGATACCAATTTTTAGGATGAATTTAGAATAACTAAGAGGGGGGGTGAATCATTTATCCTCAGGTCCAGATGTGCCCATATAAAACTTTAAATCAACTTCAACAACTCAGATCTGCTCGGCAACAATAAACAACAAAAGTGTGCAGTTTACTGTACTAATGAAATAAGCTTTCAGAAACTTAACAGTAAAACACAACAATAAGATTCACAAATTTTGACACCATGATTTAATGTGGAAACCCAATATGGGAAAAACCACCAGTAACATGCTACCAAAATTTCACTCTTCTGAAGTGATGCTCTATTAGGAGCCTACCCTATTAAAGGTTACAAAACACACTGTCAAATGTGACCTGGTTAAAGGATTTAATCACCCTGTCAGGAGTGGCCTTGTTAGAGGACTTAGAACATTCTAATTTTAATGTCACCTTGTTCAAAGGATTTATACAATGACTGTTAAGTCAACCTGGTTAAAGGATTTGAACTGATACAATGGTTAGAAAGTAATCAGCAGGTGTGATCTGATACATACGACTTACTTTACAATTTCAAATCCAATTTTATCTCTAATGATAATTCACTAAATGGCCTTCATTTTCATCTCAAACTTCAGATCTTCTTGGAAGTTCATCAAGAAATCACTTTGCTTCTTTGCTCAGCCTTCTCTACTAGGTCTTCACCAATCAGTCAATTAACCATGAAATACTTTGCATTCCACTTCTCCTTCCTTGGATACAATAACAATAACCACAGTAGGTTATAATATACCTCTTCGTCTAGGTCAGATAGATATTTTTCCACTTAATCAAGATCCTAGATCTTAAGTTAGGTTAGATCCAATGAATCTTTCCATCATTACATTTAATTTACTTCTCCAATACAGTCATTAATTAAACATTGAATCCATGCACTAATAACGGTTTCTCATGCATTAAATGAATGCGGACTAATCTTAATTAACAATGCATATCCCAATAAAATCAACTATGTCGGCCATAGATCTCAAATCTCATCAATAAAAAAAATATTTATGCTCGGCTTTCTCTGTCTCTCTTGGCATTTCACTGGTGCTCGACATCATCTTTTCTTTGCTCAACATCGACTTTCGCTTTTCTTGGCATCGACTTTGCTTTTCTCGACATCGACCTTCTAGTGAACTGTCAGTGATAGATAAATAATGTATCACTTTGCCAAAGTGCCAGATGATCAAGTACCCTGGTGTATATTCATAACTCAACCGTTTCCTTGGTCTTCTTGTTATCCCATTCTTTTAAATCTTCATCAATCAATGGATAAGGTACTCAAACATACAACAATAGTCTCACCAGTTAGGGTTTGACATCAATGAAAAAATAACAATTGTCTACATTGTAGCAATCTTTCCAACATCCAGGGCTATCAAAAAGATTACCATTAGCTATAAATTTCCCATGCCCCGGATTGAAGATTTGTGTGATAATTTAGGAGGTTCTTGTTACTTCTTCAAGGTGGATTTAAAGTCAGGATATCATCAAATTAGGTTTAAGCCTAGTGATGAGTGGAAGACAACCTTCAAGACAAATGAAGGGATGTATGAGTGTCTTGTAATGCCCTTTGGCCTAAAAAATGCACCTAGCACATTCATGAGTCTCATGAATGAAGTGCTAGAAGACTTTAAAGGTAAATTTGTAATTATTTACCTTCATGACATTTTGGTCTTTAGAAGGTACACGGAGGAACACATGAAGCATTTGGAAATGGTATTGAGGAGGTTACACCAAGAGAAATTGATGATCAATTAGGAAAAATGTGAGTTCTTGAAAACTCAATTAGTATATCTTGTTTTTGTTGTTGCTAATGGATGTATGAAGATGGATCTTGATAAGGTCAAGTCTATTTTGGAATGGCCTACACCTAGGTCCATAGGTGATGTTATAAGTTTTCATGGATTAGCCTCCTACTATAGGAAGTTTGTGAGAAAATTTAGCCATGTATGTGCACCTATCTTAAACACTATAAAGGGAGGAGTCAAATGTTAGTTCAAATGGATAGTAGTAGCAGATCAAGGCTTTGAAATGTTGAAGAAAAGGATAGCAGAACTACCTACTCTTAGGTTCCCCAAATCCAATCAATTATTTGTGGTGGAGTGTGATGCTAGTAAGCTAGCCATTGGGGTAGTGTTAAGTCTTGAGGGACACCTTGTGGCATTCTTCTCTAAGAAGTTGAATGAGGACAAACAAAAGTACTCCACCTATGATTTAGAGTTGTGTGCAATGGTGCAAGCACTCAAAAAGTGGAGACATTATCTCCTAGCAAGGGAATATTTTGTTTACACAGATAACCATGCCCTTAGTTTTTTGAATGGGCAAGAGAAATTGGACCAAATGCACCTTAAATGGGTAGAATCTTTGCAAGACTATACATTTGTCATCAAACACAAGAAAGGTGTTAGAAACAAGGTTGCAGATGCTCTGAGTAGGAGGGTCTTGACTATTCAGGAGATACAATTGCAGAGTGTAGGGATGAGTGATCTTAAAGATATCTACAAAGAAGATGAAGATTTGAAGGATGCTTATGAAGCATGTGAGAAGTTTCAACATGGATTAAAAGTGGAGTTTACTGATTATATGTTGTAGGAGGGATTATTGTTCAAAGGAAACCTAATGTGTATACCTGAATTCTTAATGAGGGAGAACATAGTCAAGGAGAAACACAAAGGAAGCTTGGGAGACCACTTTGGAGTGGATAAGACACTTGCGAAAGTGAATAGACATTACTATTGGCCTAGGTTATAGTCACATGTCAAGAAGTTTTTGGAGCAATGTCAGATATGTCAGAGGGCCAAAGGACAAAGTAGAAACACTGGATTGTATCAACCCCTATCCATACCCTAGAGACCTTGGGAGTGTTTGAGTATGGACTTTGTTTTGGGATTGCCCAAGACACCAAGGGGTTATGATAGTGTGTTTCTATTGGTGGACAAGTTTAGCAAGATGGCGCACTTCATTCCTTGCAGAAAAACCAATGATGATTCACATATTTTAGGTCTATTCTTAAGAGACATAGTGAGAATCCACGGATTGCCATTAAACATAGTAAGTGATAGGGACAATAAGTTTGTGGGTCACTTTTGGAGGACTCTTTGGAAGATATTAGGGACAAATTTATCTTTCTCTTGAGCCTATCACCCTCAGTCAGATGGGAAAACTGAGGTATTCAATAGGTATTTAGGAAACCTATTGAGATGGTTGAATAAGCAACATGGAAAGTCATGGGATCATATTATTGGATAGGAAGAATATGCCTATAATGACTCCATTGATAGGATTACTAGTAAAATCATATTTGAGATAGTTTATGGGGATAATCCTAGAGGGATCTTGGAGTTGAGGGATCTTAGTCTATAGGACAAAAGGAGTGCACAAGGTGAATCCTTTGCAGAATAGATGAAAGAGCTGCATGATCAAGTTAGGAATGCTTTACACAAGCAAGTTGACAAATACAAAGCCAAGGCTAATAAGAAAAGGAGGGATTTACAATTAAAGGTGGGGGATCTGGTACTTTCATATCTTAGGAAGGAAATATTACCTAAGGGTAAGCCAACTAAGCTACTGATGAAGAAGATAGGACCATTGAAGATATTGCACAAGTATGGTAAGAATGCATATGAGGTAGAGTTGCCTCCTGATTTGGGAATCTCATCCATTTTCAATGTGTGTGATCTCTATCCCTATAAGGGATTACCCTCAAATACTAGTCAATACACTCTTTTAGATTTGGGGTAAGAAGATTGGGTCAGAGATTTACCTCCTCCTCACCCTCTGCAGCTAGACAATATATTGGACTCCAAGGTAATTAAGAAGACCAAGAAAGATACATACAAAGAGTATCTTGTGAATTGGTAGGGAATAATTTATTCTAAGGCCACTTGGATGACTGAAGAAAATATTTTGAAGCATGGAGTCACCATTGAAGACCTCCTAACTCAAGGGACTTGAGTTTTTGTCTCAGGGGAGTATGGTGCAGAGCACCTCCCATTTTGGCTTGAAGATAGGTTAGATGTTGTTTAGGGTTTTTTAGGGGTCTTTGGTCTATTTTTTAATAATATCCATGAGTGTTGGATCCAAGTTGAATCATCTTTGTTTGTAAGAGCAAAAGTTGTTCATTTTATTCACAATGTGGTCACATGGTCTAAAAAGTGTAAAAGTTCCTATTTTTGGGAAACTAAGGATTTTTATCTTCTCTAGGGTCCTAAGTGTCCTAAATAGGGTCCTAGGATGGGTCAACATGCATCGATTTGACCAATTTGGTCAAAGAGAAAGAAATGCTAAAAACTTGCTAGCAACTTTCAAAAGTTGCTCAAGCAACTTTTGTAACTTTTTGCAAAAAGTTGCAAATGGGAGTTTGGACAGTTGTGAACACCCATGCTTAGGTATTTGAGCATGGATTGATGTATTTTGAATGGTTAATGGAGTTTTTATTAGAGACCACATGTGAGGCTAATTTGTACGGATGGTTTACTGAGATTTCTTGCATTTTACAGTGTTTCTGCATCTTTGTACGACTGTGTATGGATTGAATTGAGAAATTTGACTCCATGTGAGTGTAGAGATTTTTTTTATCTTTCTTTTTCATCTATTATTTTTATTTCAAGTCAAGTTTTTGTAAAGTTATCTTTTGTTTTAGGTCACTGTGTCTCCAATTCCATTTGCAGAGTTGCAGGAGCAAAAAATGACTCTAACCTAAGCATCCACATTTGAAAATGTATGAAAAATTGTGAAATGATAGGTTAGGGTCTGTATATAGTGTTTTTTTGTTCATTTTTGTTCGTGCAATTAAACTCCTAGACTTGGAGTGATGCCCTAGGGATGACTGCTTGGAGTAGGTAACCCTGGACAAGGTAAAGATCGGATTGAAATAGAGCACCCATGATCTTGGAAGGATGAATTAATGGAATGTTTGGAAGCCCCAATGTGTCTCCTTGAAGGATCTAAAGGTTACCTAATGTGGAGTGAAGTTTGAAGACAAGATTGATGACAACTTGCATTGACTAGTCCAGAGGCCTTAAGCCCTAAACGTTAGGCTGAAAACTAGGGCCTAGAAGTAATTAGGGTTGTGGGTGCCTTGAGAAACTATAACTTTAGATTCTTGAAGGGCTAGTGGATAAATTTTAGATTCCTAAACTATTTTGTGGGGTTTTTGGGAATAATTAGGAGCATTTTCCTCACAACAGTGAAAATAAACCTAATTGAATTAGGCCTAATTAGGCCTACTAGTGCATAGTGATAACAATTGGATTTTTGGAGTATCTAGAAGTGTTGGAAATGTTTCCAATGGAATTTTAATTATTCAAGAACATAGGAAAGAGTCTATGGAGAGTATGGGGAAGATCCTAAGTAAGGGTTTAGGGTTCTAGAGGAAGATCTAGTGAAGAAACAAGAAGATTGGTGGACTAGTTGGACTAGTTGGAATTGTGTGAGTTTTGGTTGTTTCATCAATCCAACTATACCTACGAGGAAAGTTGATTGGGAAGGTCTGGGAGATCCATATTGGTGAAGATCACATAGATGATAAGACCATTGGATTGTTTGGGGAGTGATTAACAACTTGGGGCGAGGAAAACACTAGAAATCTTGACCCTCTGCATCAAAACCTTAAAGGAGTACACATTTATGAGATATTTATGATGATAAAATTGATTGTTAGATTTGATGCTTCCTAGTATATGTTTACATGTATTTTTCCAAGTTTCAGATTTGATGGTGATAGGTACATAGGTTGTCTCCAATTTGAGGACATGGTTGGACATGGTTTGAGACTTGGAGTCTTATGTGGGTGATAGTTGAGTGCAAGTACAATGTCAATGTTAATTGTGGTGTCATGGGTATGTAGGTACATATTTTGTATTGACATAACATAATCAAGTTTTTAGTGATTGGTGGTGATTTGGCTTAATGTTAAGAGGTTGTCTCTAATCTCCTTAACTCTTATTTAGTTCCTAGATTTTGGTACTTGATTGTGGACATGTTTGGCAGATCAAATTGAATGAAAATTTGTTGTTTAATTTATGTGGCATATAGAATTATTCTCTTTGATATCTCAATTTACAATTTACCAATGTGATGATGATTTTTCATGTTCAATGTTTCCATCTATGAGTTATGTGATTTGTAGGTATGCATAATCTATATATTTCAATGGGATGACTTGGATGTGAACTGTCTATATCCACCAAGTTTGATTTGGTGGTTATGTAGATTTTGTTAGTTGGCATTGTTCATGATCATTAGTGCATTGGCATGTTTATTTTGAGATGAGAGGATGGATGATGTTTATGATACCTAGATAATTGGTGTTTTTGTAGTGCCTCATGTGGTTGCACTATGTTCTTGTGTATTTTGATCCGAGCTAGAATTTTTTTTCTTCTTTTTTGATTGTTTGCCTATTATTCTTTTGGTATTGTCATTTGAGTGATGCCCTTGTTATTGTTATGATTCTTTTTATTCATATTGATATCACCGTTGTTTTAGATGGTATTTTATACTTGTGATTCAAGGATGATCATATATGCATGATGACTCTGCAATGATGTGATATGATTTTATATGATGATATGCGGTTTATATGTTATATTAAATATCTTTGGTTTATATGGATCTTGATGTGATTTGATGATTGTTTCATTGATGTTTGTGTTAGTGGTTATTGAGATATTGCTATTTACCATGTTGGGTTATTATCTAGATCAAGATTTTATTTATGCTCTTATTTCTATAAAATATTATTTAAATACATAGATTAAATGGAATTACTATGATGATGTTTAAATGAGGATTAAATATGAAAGGAATAACTTCATAACATTCAAATACATAATAATGATTATGGCATTAAAATTTCATTTCATTAGTTTTAATTTTTAGGTTATTATGCATGTGTTTCAGCTATACTATTTTGTGAGGTTCTGCACTGTTGGAAATAATGGGAAGTATGTACTGAGAGGGGAGGGGTGAATCAGTACCTCTAAAACTCTTATCTCTTTTATCCTTTAACCTTTATGTACTCAATTGTAATACCAACCATCTGTTCTATACTATCATTATGTAAGATATATCAATTCTTTAACTTTACAAAACAAGTAAAAATTCATAGAAACATTCATGAAAGTAATTGAATCATAACACAAGATATGATATCCTAGAAAACCCCTGTTAGAAGGTACAAACTGCGGTGGGGATGGCACCCACAAAATCTTCACTATCTGCAGATTGGAAGGGACCACTTAAGGCTTACAATTTGATCACTTCTGATGATCTACCCTATTAGGAGTATCATGTGGAGACCGGTTAAGATCTACTCTATTAAGAGCTTTAGGAACACTGTTTAGTATGCACTCAGTTAAGAGATTTACAATAGGATTGTTAAATCCACCTTCCTTGAAAGGATTTCTTCTATTTGCTACACTTGTCAAAATGCAGACAAAAATAATTATTGACCTAAGTGTATGCAATATAACTATTTTTGATTACAGATCCATTACAATTCACATGTATAAATTTATCACCTATTGTGATTGATTAATACCTATGGTGCTCGACAGCCTATGTTCTTGGTTCTTGATAAACATTTTCATCTTTTGTTGTTCTGCTTCTTAAAACTCTGAGTCTGATCCATAGATGTGCTTGTAGGCTACATTCATCCTCTCATTCATGGTAATGAATGATTACAACATCTATTTATAAGATAGATTGACCTAATGTAGTTTCATGTATTAAAAAACTAACTCTATGATCAAAGGTTTACAACTTGACCTTGATCTCCTAGTCTACATGTTTTCAATCAGTTAGACTGATTAAAACAATTACAATAATGTTGCTTGTCCCTTAAGTAATGGTTTTAAAACAAAACAAAACTCTATAAATAGAATATGAGTGTTTTATCTGACGTGGAAGTCAGATCCACTTTTTCTGAGATGTAACTGACTTTCGGTGTTTGATGCTCGCTTTGCTTTGAAATCAGTTTGACGATATTTTGGTATTCCTTGTTGAACTATCTATCATGTTTCTCTTTGTTTTTTCTCTTGGTTTGCATTGTATACTTCTCATTGGGTTCCACTATCAGTTTTCTCCTGTCGGGTTCCTCTTTATCATGATCGGGTTGCTCTTTCAGTTAACACTGCAAAACCGTGTCGACAGTTTCCTCCTTGCTTAGCATTTTTAGTTTGAACTGAAAACCTGACTTTTGGTGTAGTGTAATCGATAGTTTATACAACTTTTTTTCTCATTGCATACTAATGGAAAAAAATTATGCTTATCAATCTCCCCCTTTGACATTAGTATAAAAAATAAATATGTGCAGAATACTACCAAAATTTATAGTATGAACACCTTGTATATTACCTTAGTCATTTTATGACTATCCCTATGGATATACCAGCATAGTATATTGTGTATGTACAATTTTCTTTATACTATCTCATCCTTTTCTCCTTTTTTCTATATTCTCTATCTTTGTACATATTACCTTTTCCCCTTTTATCTTTTTGTACATATCACTTTACTTTTCCCCCCTTTTTGGATAGTAAGGGCAAAGGTGTATACCTATATTTTATCAAAAATATGAGAGTGTGAGGATTTCATTTCCTCCATCATCTTCTCCCATTTCTCCTTTAGATTTTCTAGAGCCACGTGCTCCAATGTTATCCATACATTCATGTCATAGATGTTGTCTTCTACACACATCTCAGGGGTGGCAATAAGTTGCCTTGTTGAACTTAGGTGAGTCTGTAGAAGTGTGAGGTTCGGTAATAGTATGTACTAAATCTCCGTAACCTCCTCTCTAAACAGTGACTCTGGTTCCCAAAGTTCCTATCTTAACCATTTTATCTCAGTGATCTTCTCATAATGCAATTTGATTGCATTTCCATTAGTGGTTAGACTCTGTGCACTTGCAGTTAGATCGGATTCAATCTTTGCTATCTTATCATTTTTATCCTTAGTAAACTTCTCTAAAGTGCATAGTTTTTGTACCAAGGAAAAAAATTTAGTTATGATTGGTTCTAATAACTCTGAAAGCTTTACCTTATTATCTGCCACTTCTTGGCTGATCTTTTCTGTCAATTTATATTGAAACTTTTGTTCTGCTCGCTCCTCAATTGCCTTTTCTGCATCAACATTTTGCATTTTGATTGCTTCGGTGAGGATGGCAAGTTGATCTAGTATGGGGGCATTGTGACCAACATCTATGTTGGGAACAATCTGACTCAAGATGTCCCTTATGTTCTCCAGTACCAATGAATCTCGGTGTTGCTTCTTAAGCTTTTCTTGCAAAGCTTTCCTTTGGTAGATTTCTCCATAATCTTGGAGAGATTCAAAGTCTAATGTGGTTGGGTCACATTTTGGTATTTCTATGATTTCATCTAGTGTCACTTCTAACTTGTTCTTCTTTGTTTTCTTCTTCATCTGTGATCCACTTGTATGCAGATCCATAGCCACCTTCTCTACTTGGTCTGATGTGCTACTAGATGGCTTCTTAGGTGTTGTACCTTTCTCTTGCTTCTTAGTTTTTTCCTATCGGTTGTTTGTGGACGTCTCCTTGTCAACTTTCAGTATTTTTGTAGCTTTGCCTTTTGTTTATTTTGGCATGGTATCAACTATCTTTTATTTCTCATTTCTCTCCTTTTGCACTTCATCAACATCTTTTATCTGTGCATCTTTCTTGGTGGTATCTCTGTCTTTTTGTTCTCCTTCGATGACATTTTTTTATCGGTTGTGTCCTTTTCTTCAGATGTATCTTTTTTCTCTTCATTACCCTTGTCCTCGGGTATGCCTACATTGGGCTTGGGGTCTTCTCCTTTTGTGAGATAATATTGATTACTTGAATCAATAACGACATCTGGCCTGGTATATGTACTTGTGCAACATCAATTGTAGTGTCCTATTTGTTGGTTTCATCCTTGACAATAGTGACATCTTCATCTTTTTTAATTTCATCTGTAGGGTCTTCGATGATGTCAGACCATGTCTCATTTGCAACATCCATATTTTTGTTTCCTTTTGTGTCCATTTCCTCTTTGTCCAATTCTACATCAGTGATAGTGATCGGTTCGGTTCTCTGTGTAGCCTGATCATCCTTGGTCTATTGAGTTTCGGTAGGAGCTTTTTGTGGCTCAGGACTTGTATCCTTTTTAGGAATATCAAGTATCTTTATCCATTTGGCTTCACTCTTTTTGTCTAGGTCCAGTAAATGTCCTTTAAGCACTTGGTAGGCTCTCAACTTCGGTGAGAACCGTTCGGAGTGAATTTTCATCATCTCTTTAATCTCCTCCATTTTTGATTTGGGAGGCATGATAGATACTAGTGCTCTTTCCCTGATTTCTTTCTCAGAGTGCAACAAAAATGTCCATCTTGCCGATATCTGATCTTGAAGTTATTTAGGCATATTATCTACTAGTTGTATTGGGAGGTATTTGAATATGCACATCATCTTTATGATTTCCTCCTCAATCTTATTTTGACGATCCAATGTTAACCATTTCTTGATCTTCCTATCATTGACTGTACCTAATTTGATAATTGAGGCACACACTTCATCAACTATTTAAGGTATCTTATTCTTTTCCTTTTGAACAAGTTCATCCTATTCAGTGTCCTCTATGTCCTCCTTATTTCTAATGAACTTTATTCTTTTAGTTGACCCTCTTTTTCGTGTTTCAGTTTTCCTCTTATAGGTCCTTACTTGACCTTTCTTCAATGGTGAAGGACTTGTATCCTTAGCTGTTTGACTCCTTGTACTTGTTACAACTGTAGTCCTTGGATTCTTAGCTGGTGGAGGTAATGGTGTATCTGAATCTGTTGACTCTGAGTCACTCTCCTTCTCAGCTTCATCGACGGGTGACTGTCCCTCAGTTTCCTCTATCTTTTAAGTTTCTTCTTCTGTAACCAACAATCTCTTCTTTAAGTTCTTGACCATATTATCTTTCTTCCTATCTATCTTCTTTACATCCAAGCCATTTTTTATTCTTTCTCTGGCTTCTTCATAAGTGTCAAGCTTGGGTTGTGTCTTATCTAATGACTCATTTATTAATGCATCAATTGCATTAGATGCTTGATCTATGTTCACTTCATAGTCAAGTGCAGGTAGCCATATTGTTCTTGGTACAATAGACTTGATGTCTGTGAAGTCAGTGTCTATCATGAAACATATATCAGTCTCAAATTTCTGAATTAACTGTTCGGGGATCCTTACTCTCTTCTGCATTCTCTCCTTTAATCCAACAAAGTATTCATCCATTACTGACTCAAAATTATCTCCTAGTGATTTTATAAACTCACTAATCTGTATGGTGATTGGTCTTGTTGTATCCCATTTCACATTTCCTATTGATGGAAAAGATTCTTGGAGGTAGAAGAATATGCACATGATAAGTGAACCAAACTTACATGAATTTGATTTTGCATTTCTGATTGTCTTTAAGTTCTCTTCTAACTGCTTGAGTAGAAGTTTTGATAGATCCAACTAAGTTCCTTTCTTGACAATCTTGTAGGTTGTATCCACTACTCTGAATGTTATTTTGTTCATCCTACTAGCCTGAAAGAACTTGTATCATAAGACACATGCTCAAAATTTTAGTTCATCATCTATGATAGTCGACACCTTAAGTCCTCTTCCACCACACTTAGCTACTGTATTTTTCTCAATGTCAGCCTTGGGTGGGTGCTTCAATGCCTTTACCTTATTGATTATTGGATAACCAGTGAAAGCATGAATAACATCTTGTGTTATTGGTTTAGGCTCATCCAGCCATAGCTTTTGGTCATGGATCTTTCTCAGTACTAACCGAATCCATTTGGGCTTGAATTATTTTGGGAACCATAGAGAATTTGTGAGCCCTTTTACTTCTATGTGTTTTTTCTCTTCTTTTATAGTGCCATAATCTTTACATAGATTCTTGTAAGCTTTCTCAACCTCCAAGTCGTCAATCTCTACAATCTTACAGTGTATGTATGCTCGTACGTCTTCAACAAGAAAAACCCTAGCTGGTATTTTTGAAAATGCTCCAGCATTTTTGGGTTGTGATGCAACCTCTGGGCATATCTTATAATGTGGTTCTACACAGGTAGAGTTATTGATAAGTTTGACCTTATCCTTCTTAATACTCTTCAACTTAGCGGTTCTTGATGTCATGGCCATTGTTTCTAAAATTAAGGCTTTCTGTAAATGATAAGCTGAGTTTTTAGTTATGATTGGTACTTACTTATAATGAATCTGCTTGGAGTGCTTTGAATCAGGTTGGATTCGCTCTACAATGCTGTCACTTCTTGCTTTGGTTTCACTCTGGTCGCTTCACTCAAATCGCTGGTGAGAAATGAAACCCTTCAGTCATCTATTTATAGACTTTTCCCTAGGTCGAGTCATTAATGCTCGACCACTCCTTAGTGTGTGAAGACAAAGTCGTCAGTTGAAATGCTAACTTCTCTTTTGGTGACAATGTGATGCTTCAGGCAGTATTTTCAACTTTATTTTTACCGACGGGTTTCAGTGTACGGTGAAGGCAACTTTGTCAACTCACATGATTACTGACGGATCTCAGTTTACACTAGCAACTTTAGCTTTTACATGTTAACCGATGATTCTCGGTAAGTGTAGACAATTCAAATTTGAATGTATACCAATGCATTTCGATATGTAATGACCAATGAAATAGTTTTTATAGAATTTAACAAGTAATACCATAGTGCATATATAATCATGTTGATTTGGTATTTCAACTATGTATAATGGAATTGATGCAAAATATAACTTGGTATAATGCAGTTCCATACTTACTTGTTCTGCTTAGGTGGGGGTGGTGATGTCACCAGATCCATTGGATAAGGTGTCAGCATTTGCATTTCTCGGTCCAGCTTCATCATTGCTTGTATCTTTCCTCCACATTTTGTTTCTCATCTTCCTGATGTCTTCAATGGTGTTTTCATTTTCAAACGTGATGGTCTCTGCAGTCTTTCTTGAGATGACCGACTTTATGACAGTGTAAGCATGCCATTCTGAGGTTTGTCCAACCTCTAGGCTTTCTTGTCCATTATCTCATAAAGTTTGTAGAAATATGACCAAATCTTCCACATTTTGTACAGTCATTCCATCTATTGTAATTCCATACATACTGGTTACCAACTCTTTTCGGTTGATAGGCAGATTCTTGACCTTTAGGCTTCCATGCTTGCTTTTACTTTTTCCAGCATTCAAGAGTTGTGTGCCCATGCATTTTGTAAGTAGGACAATATTTTTCCATGTAGGCTTCCTTCTTTGGTTATTTCATTTCAGATTTGCATTCATATGCTATATGTCCTTTCTTGTTAGATTTATAACAAATTCGTATGAATGAAGATGTAGATTTAGGAATACCTTTCATTTTGCTTTTGCAAACATTTGATGTGTGGCCTTGCTTTCCACAGTGATTGCATGTTATATTTCTTTATCTTGGATTTGCATAGACATTCTTTGGATCATCTTGATTAGGTGATTCTCCATTCTCGGTATAGCCTAGTCTGGTGTTGTTGTTGGCTCTCCTTTGTCCATCAAGAAAATCATCCATTCTTTTATTGCTTTCTTCAACTCTTTTTATTATTTCATTGTGTTGTTGCTGATTCTTACTTCTTTTTTCGGCTTTTCATTTTCTTCTCTTATCTCTCCCATATCTTCTATTCTTTCAATGATTTCTTCATACATTCTGTTTGCCTCTTGACTCATAAGAATAATCTAATTTGTAATCTCATGGTGATGTTCTGTAAGTCTGTATTTTTGACTCTTTGTCTTTTAGCTTTTCAGTAATCTTCCTTCTATTCATCAATAGCTAGTTTTCTCTCTTTCTCAGCTTATCTATCATTGTTCATGGCATTAATCATTCTTACCATC
This sequence comes from Thuja plicata, assembly GCA_018584345.1. NCBI lineage: Eukaryota > Viridiplantae > Streptophyta > Pinopsida > Cupressales > Cupressaceae > Thuja > Thuja plicata. Next base: position 1,057,581 of record MU226841.1, on the reverse strand, counting down.
TGTGTCTCTTGACCGATTTGCAGAGATTTTACTTGTCCACCCAGATGTTGATTGATTTCATTTAATCTTGTGATGCTTTCTTCTGATGTGTCTGATGATTTTCTTGTAGTAGATCCCGAAGACTCAAATAAATATGGTATCTCTTCTTCATGGTAATCTGTCTCATTACAAAAAGATGCCATAATATTTCTTTCATCTAACAACTGTCTCATCTTGATTCTTGCTTCTTTATACTTCTCATAGAAGATATGAATTTCCAGCTTCTGATTCCCAATACTTTTGTCATGTCTGTACTTCTCCATTGTATGATCTTTTTTCTTAAGTCTGTAAGATTTCCAAATAAGAGTTCCATCTCTAATGCCAATTGTTGGAAATAATGGGAAGTGTCTACTGAGAGGGGAGGGGTGAATCAATACCTCTAAATTTTTTATCCCTTTTATCCCTTAACCTTTATGTAATCAATTGTAATACCAACCATCTATTTTATACTATCATTGTGTAAGATATATCAATTCTTTAACTTTACCAAACAATTAAACATTCATAAAAAGTAATTGACTCATAACACAAGATATGATATCATAGAAAACCCCTGTTAGAAGGTAAAAAATATGGTGGGGATGGAAACCACAAAAATTTCACTATCTGCAGATTGGAAGGGGCCAGTTAAGGCTTACAATTTGATCACTTTTGATGATCTACCCTGTTAGGAGTATCATGTGGAGACCGGTTAAGATCTACTCTATTAAGAGATTTAGCAACACTATTTAGTGTGCACTCAGTTATGATATTTACAATAGGATTGTTAAATCCACCTTCCTTGAAAGGATTTATTCTATTTGCTACACTTGTTAGAATGTAGACAAAAATACTTATTGACCTGAGTGTATGTAATCTAACTATTTCTGATTACAGATACAGTACAATTGACATGTATAAATGTATCACCTATTGTGATTGATTAACACCTCTGGTGCTCGGTAGCCTCTGTTCTTGGTTCTTGATAACCATTTTCATCTTTTGCTATTCTGCTTCTTGAAACTCTCAGTCTGATCCATAGATGTGCTCGTAGGCTACATTAATCCTCTCATTCATGGTAATGAATGATTACAACATCTATTTATAAGATAGATTGACCTAATGTAGTTTCAGATATTACAAAACTAACTCTATGATAAAAGGTTTACAACTTGACCTTGATCTCCTATTCTACATGTTTTCAATTAGTTAGACTGATTAAAACAATTACAATAATGTTGCTTGTCCCTTAAGTAATGATTTTAAAACAAAAAAAACTCTATAAATAGAACATGAGTGTTTTATCTGATGTGGAAGTCAGATCCACTTTTTCTGGGATGTAACTGAATTTTAGTGTTTGATGCTCGGTTTGCTTTGAAATCAATTTGACTATCTTTCAGTGTTCCTTGTTGAACTTTCTGTCATGTTTCTCTTTGTCTGTTCTCTTGATTTGCACTGTATTCTGATTGTCAGGTTCCACTGTCGGTTTGCTCCTGTCGGGTTCCTCTTTATCATGACCGGGTTTCACTTTTGGTTAACACTACAAAATTGTGTCGACGGTTTCCTCCTTTCTTAGCATTTTTGGTTTGAACTGAAAACTTGACTTTTGGTGTAGTGTAACTGATGGTTTATGCAACTTGTTTTCTCATTTCATACTAATGGAAAAACTTTATGCTTATCACTATACTTGATGTGTGTATGTTTTAGTGATGACATGTACCAAACATTGACTCCACTTGGATTTAAAGGTTTGAGCATGTGCTTATCCTTGATAGTGGTTACAAGAGATAGTCGCATTGGCTTCCCATCATACTTAGCCAATATAATTCCTACTTGCAATGGTGTATCTTGATTGCAATATTATACCTTTGGTTACCATGTAGGTAAAGTCCAGATTTTATTTGCTTAATGTGGAAGACTGTTAAATTTTTATGCATTGTTGAGTATTCACGGTTGGTCATAGTTGGGCTAAGTTAATTTAATTGCTGATTTAAAAATGAATATGTTAATTTATAGTTGCCAACAAATATTTTGTATGAGTATTCCATTCAATTGGAATTTGATAAATTAAATTTTTAGAGATTTGGTGGTTTTTGATTTGGCCTTTAAGTATTTTTAATCTTGTTCCGTCCTAAAAAGTAAGCACTTGATTAGTGTACTTTTTAAGGACCATTTTTGAACTCATTTTAGTAATTGGACCTTATGTGGAATTTTAAATTGAAATATGGGTCTTCTTTCTTCCCTCTTTCATCTCTCTCTTGTTTAAAATCAAGGTTATCCCTCATTACTAGGTGTGATCCTTTATTTTTTCTTCCAATCATTTGATTCATTTCCTCATCTAGGCCTTGTGCCATTATCGATGGCCTTTTGTACCTTTCCAAGGAATGAAGCTAGATGGAATTTTAATCTCTACATATAAACATTCCCCAAATTCCACAAAATAAGTTTGAGCCCTGATTGGAGGTTGCAAAACATTTCAAATGTTCTATGCCCAGGTGCACAACGATCTAGGCACTCTGAACCCCAAAAAAGTGGCCCAAATTTATGTAGGGGGGCCTATCCGCTAGATGTATGTGGGATTCATATCTATGGTCATCCTAGGTAAGGTTAAACCCATGAAATTTTTTAAGTATAAAATCCCTCTACTTCTCCTCATTTTAGGATCCATCTTCAAGCATTCAAATCTATAGGCAAGCAATCAATCCAAGAGTCCTACTTAAGCAATTGAGAAAATTAAGGTCATCAAGAAATGTAAGGAAATTGGAGGAAATTCAAGATCTATCAAATTCTTAGCATCATTTCTTCTCATCAAGCATCCAAGGTGGATTTATTCATGTATTTAGCTTCTTTGTCCATTTCAAGTCAAGAAAATGAGTTTTCGTTAAGGGGGGTCATTGCATCTATCACTCTACCTACCTTCTTCCCTTCTTCTCCTTTCAACATTGGCACATTGCAAAATCTATCACACAAGGTTTTTTATTTTCATGATTTCCCTTTTGGTTTTTATGTTGAGTTAGAGCTATTGCACAATCATACTTGATTTCATTAAAAGAGGCATTCACATTGCGAAGGTATGGGATACTTTATTTATCAGATCTTTCCACTGCTCCATGTCTACATATTTTACTTTTTCATATTTCTAGGTTGATTCGTAGATAGGGGTTTGACCAAGGAAAACATGTCTATTCAACTTTATTCCCCATTTTTATATGTGTAGGTACATGTCAGGAAGCTTTGTTTTCATATCCAAACTCCATAGACCTCAATATAGATCTCTGCCAAATTTGAGACAAAATCAGTAGGTAAAAAAAAATTCAGCCATTTTGCACCTAGGTACAAATTTTTTCATCCATTATGCACCCTCAAAATCAAGCTCAAAGTTTTTAGGATAGGTCACAGGTATGTTACAGGTCTCAGATCTAGAAATACATGTGTTTCTGGGACTCTGATAGTCAAAAAAATGGCAGCAGAATATCATCCTCTCTATTTCACTTCTAGGTACATATATTCCACTTTCATTTCCTCTTTTAGAGTTTCTAGTTATAGAATCATTTGAATTAATTACTTTCCTTCCACAATTTCCAAGAAAAAAAATTAATAGATGTCCCTGAGATCAGAATTTGGTATTAGCTTCATTCCATCTCTTTGTGGTGTTGATCTGATTAGACTCAGTGTGGTTTCATATTCTAATGTACCATTGGGAATTTGGAGTGAACTTAAATCCTATTAGTTGATCCCCATTTTCCAATGTACATTTTGGTGATCCCGATGCTTGTTACATTCTTCTAAGTTTGGGTGTTAGATCTCTTTGCATTCATGGAGTTCAGTAAAGTAGATTGGTGTGTGATCACTTATGTTCTTAGATTTATCCTTACTTCTCTTTATAAATCACATGGAGTGAATCATACTTTGTTTCATTTGATGATGTTTTCATTCCTTCATGGTGTTTTAGCATATGCTATAATGAGGATTTCAATATTTTTCTTCCTTATAGGGTGAATGTCAAGAATTTTATCAATATTCTATGTGGCTTTCTTATCAAACTTTTAAAAATCTATATGCAATATCTTGATCTCATAAAATTATTTACTGAGAATTTTATTTATCATATCAATCCTCATCCTATAGTTCCTACTAGTCATGATGATAGTAATCTAGCTCCTATTGTTCTCATTCTAGTGAGACCTAGTTCTCCTCTTCCTCAACCTACCTTGATTATCATCGTAGGGAGGCTGGTTTGTGCACTTATTTACATGATCCTCAACAATATGATCTTTATCAACATATCATACATGAGATTGATATTAGGAATTTTTGTGATGATCTCTCTCCTAGGGTGACATTAAGTAAAAATGAAGAATCTGACAAACCATCATCTTCTTCCCCACATAAATATACCCAAGATACTGATAGGAATTTTAAGGAGAATCTTAACTCCAGTCATATTCCTCCTTACTCCACACACTTTCATAAACCTCAAGATTAATCTCCTTCTCCCTCTATATTAAAATATTAATACAATGTAGGGTATGACATCACCACTCAGCAAGGCTATAGTTAAAAAGGTCTTGGTATTAATAAGAAAGGCATAAAAGTTTATATTGAACCTCATACACAACTCACTAGAAGTGGTCTAGGATTTATCCCTCAAGTTAACCCCTTACCTACCCCTTTAGATCCTTTTTTTTTCAAAATCTAATCCCCCTTGTTTATGCATTCTTTTACCAACACCATATGTTGTTACACCACATTTTGATGATCGTTTGGCTTTGGAAAAAATAATCTTTTGGAGAACTACATATGGTAGTAAAATTCATTTTCCTTTTAGACATTTTCTAAAAAATAAAATATCTATTAGTGGTAACTCTCATTATATTTTTCATCATAACGATAAACATTATCTTGCTGATTGTATTGACTTTAGGTAATTTGTTCAAGATCTAGTAGATATATGTCTTCTTACATTCACTATGAATGTTATACTCTTTCTTGATATCACAAATACACCTTAGCATTTCTAGATCATATTATGTTTTTCTCCATCATATGATCTTGGAAACTTACAAAGCTCTTTATATTTTATGATGTGCATTTTTGGAGAAACTTAATAGGTCTTTTCCTTTTCTTCTCCCTTGAGGGGAAAGGTATATTTTTCTCTCATTCATTCTCCTTTCTCAAAGATCCATTATCTCTTTGTTGGTTCCATTTATTATACTATGGTATCCTTCTATAAATGGATTTGTTGTTAAAGACTGTTCTCTACATCACAATCACTTGTCTTCTTTTACAATATTTTACTTGCTTACAGGTGCATATCTCTTATTATAGATGTTACCATTAAGATATTATAATGTTCTTCTTTTTCTTATTCCTTTTCACATGCTGTCATATTCATTTTCAAAGGTGAGCCATTGTCCCTTTGATTTTTTGGTTTCCCCTATAATTTTATGTCCTTTCTAGCATGCATTTTTGGTTTTAATCAAGAATACTCTCTTTGAAACTTATGTCTGCTTGGGAGTGCATATCTATTTGCAAGGGATCCATCCCTAAGTGTATATAATGGATCATCTTTATTTTGTCCCTATGCTTAGGGGGAAAGGTGGTATCTTCTCTCTCTTCTTATCTAAGGATCCACTTTTCCTTGATACAATGGTAGTTGTTTACTATGTGACATTTCTTTTCATATAGGGATTTGTCACTTTGACTTAGGATTCTCTCTTGTATAAGAGGCGTGCATCCTGCATTATGACATCTTCCTTATTGGAAAAACTATGTTCACTTGAAACAAATACCCTTATTTGAGAGCTTAAAAGTGTGTTATCCTTCATCAAGAATATTTTTTCACCTACTTGTGAGGGGGCTAAATAGGTGCACCCTTGTTCTCCTCCCCTCTATCTTGAAGATTTCTTCTTTATTCAAGAACTCCTCTTGAAGGTAGATTTATTGTGCCAAAGACATCTTCCTCTCAAGGATCTCTTCCTACTTGCAAACATCCTTTCATGATTATATTTTTCCTTTTCTATTTTCACTCTTTGCATTTGGAAACAAACATACATTATTATTTAAGGATATCCTCTTGTTGTTGGAAGCAGGTATCCTTGTTCTATTTTTCCTTATGATGGCTTCATAGTACTAAATCACCACCATAAGGATGGGGAATACACACATCCTCCTTGTACATTATGCAAAAATATTGGTCCTTTGACTGAATGCATACACTTGGTCCTTTGACTAACCATTTTTCATAGATCCATGTGGAGAAAATGTCTTTCCACAAGACTGAATTCAAGCCACCCTTTGTGCAATCAAATCCATCTTGAGCGCATAAAAAAGTCACCCTGTGTGCAATCGAAGCTGCTCCATGTGCAGAAACAAGCTACCTTGTGCACAAATACTTGAAGGTAGAATTGACTAGCACTCCGTAGTTTTCTAGATCATCAATTATCCTTTCCCTTCTCGTTCTCCATCTCTCATGGATCACCTAGCGCTATGTAACTTGCCAGTCTATTGGATTCATGGTTTCTCTCTTCCTTCTCCATGTTTTTGTAACTATGCTAGTGGATTAGATCATGAAATCTATTCATCTTTGGTGATTCTCTTGTCCTTTCTATGTGACCATTTATGCTTTTGCAATAACTTTCTAAAATGATACTAGTAGTGGGGGCATTCTATTAATCAAGGTTGCTTCAACTAGTTGATTTCGAGTTTTACTACCTCCTTTTTGTTTTTGTTTTTTTTGTGTGTCCTTGTGCATGGATGTGTGAGTTAACCATGTTTGTTTGGGGCTCATGTCCTTAAACTTAGTGATGTCTTATCTTATTGCAATTTACCATCTCTCTCTCTCTCTCTCTGTGTGTGTGTGTATATATATATATATATATATATATATATATATATGTCCCATGAGCATGAGTTTGTTTCATACTTCTGCTAAAGTGGAGGCTAAATGTACCATCCTAAAAAGTAAGCACTTGATTAGTGTACTTTTAGAGGACCATTTTTGCACTCATTTTAGTAATTGGACCTTCTATGGACTTTTAAATTGAAATATGAGCCCTCTTTCTTTCCTCTTTCATATATCTCTTGTTTAAATCAAGGTTAGCCCCTATTTCTAGGTCTTCTCCTTTTTTCTTTTTTCTTCCAATCATTTAATTCATTTCCTCAGCTAGGCCCTATGTCATTATTGATGACCTTTTTTACATTTTTGAGCCCGAAAGCTAGTTGTAATTTAAATCTCTGCATCTACACATTCCCTAGATTCCATAAAATAAGTTTGAATCCTAATTGGAGGGTGCAAAATGTTTCAAATATTTTGCACCTAGGTGTACAATTTTCTAGGCATTGTCCACCCCCAAACAATGACCCAAATTTATGGAGGGGGCCCTATCTGGTAGATGGATATGAGATTCAGATATGTGGTTGGCCTAGGTAAGGTTAAAGCCCCAAAATGTAGTAAGTATAAAAGCCCTCTACTTCTCCTCATTTTAGGATCCATCTTTAAGCATTCAAATCTATAGGCAAGTAATCAATGCAAGAGTCTTGTGCAAGCAATTGATCAAATTAAGGTCAGCAAGCAATTCAAGGCAATTGGAGGAAATTCAAGATCTATCAAAGTCTTAGCATAATTTATTCTCATCAAGCATCCATGGTGGATTTATTCATGGATCTATCTTTTTTGTCCATTTGAGGTAAAAAAAAAGAGTTTTCATCAAGGGGGAGCCATTGCATCTATCTATGTACCTACCTTCTTCCCTTCTTCTCATTTCAACATTGGTACATTGCAACATATATCACATAAGGCTTTGTCTTTTCATGATTTCCCATTTGGTTTTTATGTTGAGTCAAATATATTGCATAATTATACCTGATTACATTAAAAGAGGCATCCACATTAGGAAGGTATTAGCTACTTTATTTATCAGATCTGATCACTTCTCTATGTCTACATATTTTACTTTTTCATATTTCTAGGTTAATTCCTAGACAGGGGTTTGTCTGAAGTAAACTTCTCTATTCAACCTTCTTCCCCAATTTTCTAGTTGCAGGTACAGGCTAGGAAGTTTTGTTTTCATATCCAGACTTTGCAGACCCTAATACACTTTTTTTCCAAATCCAAGACAAAATAAATAGGTATAGAATGTTTTAGTCATTTTTTACCCAGGTACAAAATAGTTCGATCATTCTTCACCTTCAAAATTATGCTCAAATTTTTAGGATAGGTCATAGATAGGTTATAGGTCTTAGATCTAGAAATACAGGTGTTTTTAGGACTCTGAAAGTTGTAAAAACAAAAGTAGAACAACAACATCTCTATTTCACTTCTAGCTACATACATTTCCACTTTCATTTCCACTTTCAACATTTCCAATTATAGATTCATTTGACTTAATTTATTTCCTTCCACAATTTTTAAGCAACAAAATGAATAGAAGCCCTTGAGATATGAATCCAGTATTAGCATCATTCTATCTCTTTGTGGTGTTGATATGATTTGACTTAGTGTGGCTTTGTATTCTAATGTACGATTGGGAATTTGGGGTCAAATTTAATCCCATTAGCCGATCCAAATTTTCCACTATACAAATCTGATTGATTTTTAAATTTAGCCCAATGCCTTTTTGAAAAGAGCTTTATATTTTTGAAATGGAGTTTATATCCTAACTTTTAATTTTGGAATTTGAAAATTGCTCCAAAACCTCTTATTGAAAAATTTGGAAATTATTTGTTGGGAACGATTGAATTGTTAAATTTTTGTGGGTAGTGGCTCATTGGAATCATGGCAAGATTGCTACAATTTTTTTTAAATTCTCATCCACTCTTGTGGTGATTTGGCATTTTCCTTCACATTTTTTTGGGTTTCTCCAATTTTGAGGTAGAGCTCTTCATAAATCCCTTGTTTCTTCATTTTATGGTTTAATTCTTGTTGCAAATAATATGTGGTATGGTTGTATGTATTTTCCCCACTTACTTGAGTTCATTTGATACCTGATTGGGCTTGAATATTGTTATAAATATTGAAATGAAGTTTTTACATTGTAAGGCTATTTGTTTCTTCGTGTAAAGTTGGATTGTAAATTTTAATGGATTTCTGGGATGTTTCACATGTGGGAACCAATGTATTTTCTCAAAATTGTGAGATTCCAAGTTTTAATTATGGGCATTTTGGGAGGTCCTTGATTTACATGGCCTCTAGAAGTGAGCTTTCACCATGTTTGACATATTATCTATATTGAATCTTTCTATTTTATATGTTTTTAGTTGGATCTCAATGTTGGTTTTAAGTGAGGACACTCTAGTTAAGAACTATCGACATCTGAACTCTTGGTGTTATACCTAATTGAGTTGTGCATTTTACCAATTGTTGTTGGAAAATTGTTGTCATTTATGAATTTTTTCTTATATGGGATTTTCCTTGTATTTATTTATGCTAGTACTGCTTTAGGATCATAGAGGGATCCACCTTCTTAGCAACAAGGCCAATTGAGATTATTATTAATTTTCTACCTTCCTATGTGTGAGAATGTTTGATTTGGGAATAGGGTTTTATGAGATTGATATCCCATGATTCAATTGATTTGGTCTTGCATTTCTTGAGGATTTTGATATTCACATCCTTGGTGTAGATCGAGTAGATGGAATTTACGACATTGGTATTATTAATTATGAAGTCAAACCTTAGGACTAGGCGTTTTGAGTGGGAATGTGGAATAGCTCGTTGCATGAAACTGACCCACAAGTGGTTGTATCTAGCACATTCAAGGATTATTTAATAAGTTAAAACATAATAAACAAATGTGTAAAAATATTAACAAGATAAATCAATCTCCAGTCGTCATGATTGGCCCATGCGAGTAATTGAAATATTGAGTCCCCAAGTGTCATTGGTGGCTTGTGTAGGTAGGTGGTACTAGAAAATCCCCGGTTGTCATGAGTGGCCCATGCAGGTAGCTAGAATTACTGTATGGACCCGAGAATTATATGAATACTTTTATGAGGCCATGGGTTACTTGCATGGGTAATGATACTCCCTATGCTTGGTACTCTAGCACCTAGGTCTAGTAGTGTTGAGTAGCACCTTGGATTTCAGTTATTGTGTTGTTTTTTATATTGCAATATGGTCATGTGTCTTCATGTTTAGTGTTCTCCATGTTGCTCTGTTGGATCTTTTTTTGCATGTATTTTATATGCATTGGTTGGAATGAGTGCATACCTAAATTCCCTTGTATAATTTCTCTCTTTTTGGGTTGTGCAACTACCTCCATGAGTATGGTGGGGTGGTCCTAAGGTTTCCAGATGGTAGGGTGGTGTGACCAACTAGTGTTGGGGACTAGAGAATAGGTGGTGGATTGGATTGAGAGACTTAGGGCATGCTTGATCACTTCTCTCTCTCTTTTACTCTCTTTATTTTATATTTATGCTTATGCTTTCTATCTATGGATATTATGTATGACATTGTGATTATTTTGATTGTATCAAGTGATTTTGATCTCAACATTGCATATCCAATATTCCTCATGTAGAGCTAGCTGTGTTTTAGCCATACTTTGGAGTCGACATTGGTTTTTGTTTAAATTTCTAAGTTGAAGCTATTCTTGCACATTTGAATGTTGGTCACATGCATTTCAGATTTGTTTCTATTCATTTAACATATATTCTTGCACATATGATCCTGCACATTTAAAACATCAAGGTGAAGAAAAGGGTTTGATAAATCAACAATAAATTTGTTAGATGCCCCTTTCTCCTCGATTTCATTGAGCTATTCACAATGCATGTGTAATAATTGTATGAACAGATTTCTATTTTGTATTTCAAAGTGAATATCTATTTAGATAGATTCTTAAGATTGACCTAGTCCCGTCTAATATTAGCCATGATTCATTAACTACCTTGTTAGTTGGTGAATCTTTGGACATTGTCTGAGTCCTTGTGGTAACCCATATGGTATGTAATCTTGTCCCAAATGTGTAGTTGGGTTGTCTTGGAACCCTTGGGAGTGTGTCAAGACTTCCACTTGTGCATGATTGTGTGATGAATTTTGTTCTTTATTCTTTCTTACACAATTGTATCTTATCTTTATGCACTTGTATACTTGTTTCTTATGTCATTATAAAAAACACCAGTGCATGTTTTACCCTTTTTGTTGAGGGTACTTTGGTAGGGCATTACATCTGGTATCACAACCCATGTTCATATGCTAGGAGTTCTGATGTATATCTACCCATTTTAACTAGTGTGAGTGGTGTATGGTTGTTATAGTTTTTCCTTGATTCTTATCATTATTCCCTCATCTCCTTAGTGTGGATTTTAAACATGTTTATATTGGCTCTAATATATATCTTATTTTTCTCTAAAGGATGTCTCCTAGGAACAGATATGATTGAGGGAATCCCTTTCGGGAATACCATAAGGAGGAGCATCAAAATGAAGAGAATAAGGAGGAGACACATCATAAGGATCATCAAGATGACCATAGAGGTGGGCATGGTGGTGACAATAGGATTCCTAGATAGTTCAATTACTTTAGCAGCTTATTGCATGGTTGGGACCTCGTATAGAGACATCTTAGCATAGGGAGTCATAGCTATCTAATTGTAGTGATTGAGAGGACAAAAGAGAATGTGTGCATTATCATACCCTAATGGGCTTGAGAGTAAAGAATATGAGAGATTGTGTAGTAGTGGATGTATATTTTATTCATCTAGGGAACATGAGAGACCTACTTCAGTCACAACCACCCACTTTTCAGGGGTTTAACAATGGTACAAAAGTAGATTTTTGGATTTTAGACCTTGATCGTTACTTAATTATGTGCTCGTATGCGAGAAATACTATTTTTTTGTATTATCATGTACCTTAGAGGGTTTGTGTTTACTTGGTGGGATGTAGAGGAGCAAAAGCTCCATATGGATATTATTGTGGTTTCATGGGAGATGAGTTTCACCGATTGCATCAAATGTCAACTTCTATTAGAAATGTGCAAATGAGTTTCACCGATTGCATCAAATGTCCATGTTAGTGAACCAATATGAGTATAGGTTCTTCAAGTTAAAACAATAGGCTAGTATTGCATGTAGTGCCCACCCATAATTTATTTTTTAATGTTGATGTCAAAATATTTTGGTTATTTTCATGGTGATTGTGTATATGTTAGGATAATTTTATTGACCCCATACTTGCATGTGTATGGTTGGCATATATGTTTTATATTGTTGTGTGATGTGTCTATCTTACATTTCTATATGATGTGTTCGATGTGGTAGCTTACGAAGACATAGTTACTTTCATTGCGAGATCCACATGATTGATCAATCCCTATCATTGTCTGTTCTATATATTATGTACATGCTCAGCTTTGTGATGCAGGTTTGCAGGTACTAGACATCAACTTCCTTGAATTGTCAGGATGAGCATGCCCTATCACATTATCTTAATGGTAAGGGTGGGGAGATAATGTTCAAGCCTATATCCTAACATAAGCCCTTATTTGTCCCGAAATAGTGGGCAAGTATCCGGTTGTCTACCTTCTCTGAATTCATCAAGGTGACGTGAATTTGTGAACCCTTGTTTGAGCATGCTTATGTTGTTACATCTTTTTTGTATTTTGATTTGGTCAGATTTTAGTATGCTTGCATGAAGGTCAATGTGGTATTTTGTTGTGATGTAAGTAACAGAGTAAATAAAGGTTAATTATAAAGTTTAAATAATTGAACCTTCTAAGAATAATAAAATATTAAATATATAGATATTTAATTAATAGGGATTAATTAAATGCCCATGTTTATTAAAAGGAATTTAATTAAAAGTCTAAAGATAAAGTTTGAGGATTTACTTAAATATTATGTCTAAATAGAAATTAAAAGGGCATATTTAATATAAATAAATTATTAATATGCTACAAATATTATTCCTAATTAAAAATAATAATATGCAATGTAATGCATTTAAATAATAATAATAATAATAATAACAATAAATGACTTTTAATTCTAATTAAAAATTGATTTTTGTGGATAATTAATTATATAATTGAAAAACAAAAAAAGGAAAGGAAGCAAAAAAATATCTAAAAGAAAAGAAAGAAATGATATTTATTTATTTTAATATATATACTACTTAGTTTGGGAAAAGAAAATAAATAAATAAAAAATATTTATTTAATATTAAAAAAAAGAAAGAGAAAACAAATTTTGTATTTCTTTCTTTTAAAAATAAATAAATAAATAAATTGATTTCATTTAAAAAATAAGAAGAAAAACAAAGAAAATAATTCTATTATTTTTTTCCAGGGTTAAGTTTTTTAGGAAGTTCTCCTAGAAACCCTAGATAGATAGTTTTTATTTATTAGAGTTTTTTGCCATTTGAAGGGGACATAGATTTTCCAGAACACAAGTTTTAGGAGATAGGTTACAAGTTTTGCATCAAGATTTTGAAGTTAAAGAATATATTTTTAAAGCTTGGGAGTGGAGTTTGACTACTACTACTACTACTACTACTACTACTACTACTACTTCTTCTTCTTCTTCTTAGCAAGTCTACCTGGCATTTTCAAGGTAGAAGTTTCTGAGTCTTTTTGCAGTTTCCATTGGAAAGATTGTTTTCTCCATGCTTTCTTGATTGTGATTTGATTTTGAGTTAAGGTTATTTTGATTTCTAAAAATTTATACAGATGATTAGGGTGTTCTTGTGAGTTATGTTTATGGCATGTCTGGTATTCTGTGAGAATTTGTATGGAAACCCTAGGAGAGAATGGTTTAAAAAGGATACATTTGTGTTGTATATCCATTAAGGATTTACCAAATTATAATAATTTAGTTGCATAAATTTAAACTATGTGGTGAAATCCTTTATTATGAACTACGTCTTTTGTAGATACCTGTATGTAAGGATATGGGTTTGAAAACATACTTTTTGGATTAGGGTTGTGAAGAGTTAGGGTAGGGAATAATTTTTATTTTAGATGTCACCTTAAAAATATAAAGACACTTTCAGATACCCATTTGGGTTTTATTTAACATATCTCAAAATAAAATAGGGTTCCTTTATACGGAAAGGGTCAAATATTGGCTGCTATAGTAAAATTTGGCTTATTTGAGCTTGATTTTTCAATCGGAGTCCAACGAACATTCATCCATAACTTTTTCCAATTAAATAATTAGAAAAATATCTTTGGTGAGATTGTAACTAATATTGTTATGAATTTTTTTACTGAGTTGTATGACAATCCAACGGTTCAAAACAAAGTTATGGTCTTTTTACCAAACTAGTAACCTTCATTCCCGAACAGGGTTGTTAGAGGGATTTACTTTTTACACCATTTAAATGACCTTATATTTAGGACTATAAAGAATGAAAAATATGTGAAATTAAATGATCTTTCTATTGATATAAGTTTCAGATATGTATCATTTCATATGATATTATACCATTCAAGTTACCGATTGATCCACACATAGAGGAAATACACAAAAACTCACTATTATTAAGTTAAAATTGTTAATAAGTCTTATTAATTAAAAAATTGATCAATTTTAAAATTATTAAATAATTAATATGACTGATATAATCAATTTATAATTTAATTTTAAAGATCACAGAGATTCACTAAAACACCATATATGTTCCATGTGTGTACTTTGTGTTATTAACTAAGTCATTTATGACTTAAGAGTATTTTAATAAATATAATGATATATAAATGGAGTTAAATAATATATCAAATGAATGCATATCTTCTCTCATGTGATCTTGGTGTTGTTAAGTGTCAATGTGGGTAGGTTGTTACCTTGGGTGGGTTTTTTCTTCAGACTTGTACTATCTTATGATTTTATGCATTTTTGCTCTTTAGGTTTCATATTGTAGAAAGTTCATAACCTGTTAATGTCACGATTGGTTTATTTTATTTTTATCTTAGGTACTTATGTGAGAGATTTAATGTGTTCCTTGAGTCCTTGATCTTTATGTTATTTTACCATAAGAGGTGACAACCAATATTGTGTTGAGTTATGGTTTGTTCACTTGGTCATGTTGTTTCTTCTACTATGATTGTTTAATATTTTGAGTGATGGTATTTTTTTATTATCATTTACTCCATGTTCTGATTAAGTAAAAATAGGTTTTACAAGGACCCGAAACCTTTACAAAAAATAAAGAGTTCAACAGGTTTTACAAGGACCTGCAACCTAGAGTAACAAGAGAGATAAACATTAAAAAGCAGAAACACCTGTGCCAAAGCACCAAAGAAGAAAGGAACAGAAAAAAAACATCCTGAGCAAAAAAAGTCCCAAAGATACAACAAGAGACAGTAGGGACAGCAAAAAGAACCCAACCAAGGCAGCAGAAAAAATAGCTACATCTCCTTCACCAACTCCTCAGCTTCGAGGACCATAATCTACATATTGTTGACCGAGGTCTTGAGCTCCTCTGTTTCTTTATCCTCCTTAGGAATCTTTTTCTTGGAGCTAGCTCTAGTGCATGATCCTGAGCCCATAGTCTCCACTATACTGCTATCCTTGTCCTTGTTAATCCTATCCAGTTTATCCATTAAAATTTGCGCATGACCACAATACGCTTTGAGGATGATGAGGCATTGTTCCCCTATTTTTTTAACCGAAGCCTCCAGTCTTTTCACTTTATTCTTCAGAATCTTGAGTTGTTCCACACTGTTATCCTTTTCTGCTCTGTCTTTAATGTCTTTAATTTGTCTCTCCATAGTTCCCACCTTTTTAGCATACTCAGCCTGAGCTTCAGAGTTACCAACAACTTCTTTCATTTCCTTCAAACAATCGGCCACAGGTTTTTCCCCAATCC
>MU226841.1:1004847-1041703 GCA_018584345.1 Thuja plicata | reverse complement strand
CATACTCAGCCTGAGCTTCAGAGTTACCAACAACTTCTTTCATTTCCTTCAAACAATCGGCCACAGGTTTTTCCCCAATCCCCATTCTGTTGAGAATTTTAATATCCGCCTGTATTTTATCAACTTGATTTTTCTGAATAACCTAGTCGTTAAACATGTTGTTAACCAGCCCAGAGAAACCTTCAATAATACCTTTGTTGTCATTACTGTTATGGTCCCCTATTTCCAGATTGTCCTGATAGTCATTGAACCTAGAATCATCAACATTTTTAGTATTCTGATCCAAATTACCATCCCCCTACTGAGTATCAATCTTTAAATCACTGGTATTATTAAAAGTATAATCTTTTTCATTATCTTTATCATCTTTTTCCTTAGTATCCCGCTTATACTCAGGGATTAAATCTTCCTCATCTGAGGTGAGAACAATTCTTTTCTTGCTGGATTTGTTGTTTCTACGAATTATATTACCCTTGCCCTCAACTCTTTTCCTTTTTTTACCCTCCTTTTTGATAGCTTCGTTATCAGTCTCAGTGTTTGAATCCCCAATCTGGGTTTTCTTCTTATTCTTCTTTTTTCCAACAACATCAATTTCAGTCTCTGTCTTCGAATCCCCAATCTGGGTTTTCTTCTTCATTCTCATTTTGCCTTTTTTCTTTTTTCTGCCCTCCTCACATTCCTCATCACTATTCTCAGTCTCCGACCCTTCAGT
This sequence comes from Thuja plicata, assembly GCA_018584345.1. Lineage (NCBI taxonomy): Eukaryota > Viridiplantae > Streptophyta > Pinopsida > Cupressales > Cupressaceae > Thuja > Thuja plicata. The sequence goes on along the minus strand of MU226841.1, from coordinate 1,040,991 downwards.
GCTAGATTTCTTCTTATTTTTCATAGTACCCTTTTTATTATTTTTAGGAGTAACGAAACCTCTGGCCTCCTCTTCACTTTTAGTGTTATCTTCATACATACTATACTCCTCATCACCTTCAGTATCTTCAGCATCCTTCAAATTCTTCTTCTCCACAGACCTTTCCATTTTCTTAGATTTTAGAACCTCATAAACAAGCAACATAAGCCCTTGATGAGAGGCATGGTCCCCCTTAGGGTCTTTCTGATAAATAGTAATAGTAGCTTCTAACGAACTCCATGGTCTAGATATGCGCTTTGGGTTATGGTAAGTAGTGTCAATCTTGACCAGTCTATTCTTCTCTTTCTCGTTATCCAGAAAGGACTCCCAGGCTTTGTCTGAAATTATCCTCTCATGATAAAACTTGATACCCTCCATCCCCATACCCGTAGCTTCAGCAACGACTTCCTCTGTTACTTCCATATACTCATCACCAATTAAAATCTTTCCCTCCTTCCAAGTTTTCTCGAAAATCCTGGTAATATTAGGATTCCCTCCATGAAGCCACTCCAAATAAACAACAAGGCTTCCCTCCTTCACAATCTTCCACACATCATTACATTTTTTCCAGTGACTGCAGCTCACTGGTTCAATTCTCTTCTTATTGCCTCCCATCTCTTCTCTGTAATTTCGGTAGGTTTTTTTCTTAGCGCTATAGATAATGCCAAAATGAGCTTTTCGAGAGACAAAATAGACACAAAAAGTGTGCCACCTCCAACTCATAATCATTGCATAATACTTCCGCCTCTGAAGGCCATTATGACACATCACCTGATTATAAATGATATTAAAATAACTTTCCATTAATGATGTTTTTATGAAGACTCCTCAGACGCTTGTCCTCAAGATTTAATTTCACTTCAATTGGCATGTCATATCCATCATTCCACTGATCCACCTCATCACTTTTGCAAGCCTGATTTGCCACCTAGTCAGCAACGCCATTAGCTTCACGATAATTATGAGTTATAATGCATAACTCAAAAGAATTAATTATCTCCCTGGATTTTTAAATTATGTTGTATATAGTCCATGACGCAGGAATCTCATTATTTAAGCAGTTAATAATATTGAGAGAGTCCCTTTCAACCCAAAATTTAGTACACCCTTTCTCTTTAGCAAAAATAATGTCTTGGAGAGCCGCACAGGCTTCAACAATATGATTAGTTTGATGTCCAATAGGAATAGCTTTCATGCCAATACACACACCATTTTCATTTCTGATGACAATACCACAACCTACTACCCCTGGGTTGCCCTTAGAGGCCCCATCAAAATTAGCTTTCTGCCAATCCTTAGGGGGACAGTCCCACCTAGCATCCTCTCTTTTACCTTTATTAATCTTATTGTTAGGTTTGCCAGAAAAATTCCAATTTTTAAGCAAAGATAAATCATTCTCTTGTTTGGGTTCTACAACTTTGTCTTGAAGTATAACATTCTCTCTTATACCTCTTTTAATCTTATAGAAGACTTCCTTCTCCTTTTTACTTTTGTCCCTGAAAAATCTATCATTTCTTTCCCTCCAAACCCCCCAGCAAACATGTGGAAGGACAAACTTCCAAATCTGAATGATAGTATTATGCTTAGAGGGATATATCCAAGATTTAAAAAGACTCTCTAAATTGTTAGGGAAAACCCATTCAATATTAAAGATCTGAAAAAAGAGACCCCAAATTTTTCTGGCAAAGGAATAGTGAATGAAGATATGCTCAACACTCTCTTCCTCTTGCTTGCATAGGTAACATCTGTTAACAATAGGCATTCCTCTTTTCCTAAGGTTATCAGTAGTTAAAATTTTATTCTGCATCATAATCCAAAAAAAACATTGATTTTAGGGATAAGGTTTTTATCCCACACTTTAGCCCAGAAAGGCTCAATAACATCATCATACTCCATCTGATACAGAGAAGAGACAAAAAGTTTCCCATCTGGACTGTGCTTCCAAACAATAGTGTCCTCTTCCTCAATCATATTTATCGAATTGAGGATAGTATTAAGATACCCCAATCTCTTATCAATAGTTGTTAAATCCTTCCAGTGATATTTCTCCCAATAATCTTCAACTTTCCTGCCTAAAATTGCTTTACAATGATTCTCATAGATACTCCATTTTGGGCTATCTTTAAGGGGAGAGTGAAGAAGCCACTTATCCTCCCACAAGAGTACCTTTTTCCCATTTCCCACTTTCCACTTGATACCATTTTTGATTCTGTCCTTATTTTTCATAACATTTTTCCAAATAAAAGAACCAATCCCTTCATTGTCCTCATTTAAGAAGATCTCAAAATTAAGCCTTTCCTTATTGTACTTCTTATCCCATATCAAAGTCCATTCACCTATAGAATTGTAGTATCTCCAAATTAGTTTGGTTAGGAGATTCTCATTTAGATTCTTTATTCTTCTTAATCCAAGGCCACCTTTCTTGATCGGACAGCAAACTTTGTCCCAGGCAATTAAAGCTATCCTTTTCTTCTTCTCCATCCCTATCCATAAGAATTTTTTTTGAATTTTTTCAATAGCTTCACTATACTTTCTGGGAATTTTAAATATACTCAGAGCATAAAGGGGGAGACCTTGAAGAGTAGCTCTGAGAATCTAAATTTTTCCAACCTGACTAAGAAGCATCCCTTTCCATCCAGCCAATTTTATATGAAATTTATCCACAAGGGCACTCCAAAAGGTTTCAGGAGGCTCCAAACAAAGAGGAAGGCCCAAATAAGTTCCCGGCATAATCCCCTGATCACATCCTAAAATCCTTAAAATTCTCATTTTTCTTTTATTAGGAACATTAAAAAGAAACACTGAACTCTTCCCCCAGTTAATTATCTGACCAGAAGCTTTCCCATAGTTGTTCAAAGCTTTCTTTATACTGCTAGCATTTTTAACCAAAGCTTTTTCCCATGATCACCGAGTCATCAACAAACTACTGGTGAGAGCACACCTGATTGTCCGATGAAGGGTTAAGCCCTTTGATGTCTCCATTCCTTACCTGAAACTCCATGTACCTGCCTAGGCATTCTGCCATGAGGACAAAAATGATAGGAGATAGAGGATTTCCTTGTCTTAAGCCCCAAGAAGATTTAAACAATGAGGTAGGAGAACCATTGACCAGGACTGAAAAAGTGGCTGAGGAGATAAGTTGGAAAATGAGGTCAGTACATTTTCTTTTAAACCCAAAGGCCTCCAAAACTTGCATCAAAAACTCCCAATCCACCCGGTCATAAGCTTTAGACATATCCACCTTTAGAATAAGGCCCTCCTTTCTAGCCATCACAAGAGAGTGAACATTTTCATGGATAGTAATAATAGAATCAAGGATTTGTCTTCCAAGCACAAAACCATTTTGTTGCCAAGATATAAGAAAGGGAAGGATCTCCAAAATCCTAGTAGTTAAAAATTTAGAAATAATCTTATAAGCCGAATTGCACAGACTGATAGGTCTGAACTGGTCCACTTTGTCAGCTCCCTCCTTTTTAGGAACAAGGGCTATAAAGGTACCATTCAACTCCTTAAGAAGTTTTTTGGAACCAAAACATTCCTTAACTGCATTGGTTACATCTTTTTCAATAATACCCCAAAAAGACTGGAAAAAGAACATAGGGAAGCCATTAGGCCCCGGGGATTTTTCACCTTCAAAAGAGAAGATAGCCTTTTTTATTTCAGAATTAGAAGGGATAGCAATGAGCCTTCTATTTTTATTTTCATCCAAAATCCAAGGAATACACCTGGGGAACTCCTTTTGTTCATTCTTATCAAGCTCACTGTCTTTTTGTAATAAATTGAAGAAAAAATCTTTAGCCTCAACTCTGATAGCCTCGTCATCACTAGATGTGTTGCCATTAATGTTGAGCTTAGATATCCGGTTATTCATTCTATGTTTTAGGGTTGTCATAAAGAAATACTTAGTATTTCTATCCCCCTCCTTCAGATAAATCTTTCTCGATCTTTGCCTCCAAAAGGCTTCTTCTTTAGCTATAATTTCATGCATCTCAACTAGCTTCCCATTCTCCTGATCTCTAGAGACAAACTTATATCCATCTGTTTGAATACTTTCCTGGATTTCCTTAATCTCTAAATTGACACTAGCTTTTGAAGAAAAAATGTTACCAAAAGTTTCCTTATTCCAAACTTTGATATTTTCATTAACATTTTTAAGTTTTTTAGCAAGGATAAATATTGCAGTCCCCTTTATATTAATATTCCACCATTCCTCGATCCTTTGTTCCAGTTGTGGATGAAGTGTCCAAATTTTCTCAAATCTGAAAGGAGAATTTCTTTTTTAACAATAGGATCAACGAAAAAGGAAATCGGATTATGATCTGACCCTACCCTAATATGAACCGTTAAAGAATAGTAGTAATGGTTAAACCAACCATTGGTAACAAGAGCCCTATCCAGCCTAACTTGTATGAGCTCCTTTCCCACTCTTCTAATGCTCCAAGTATAGTCAATGCCCTGTAAATCAATATCATGAAGATAATTATTATCAACAAAGTTCATAAGGTCCATCTTGCTGTCTAGATTAGATTGGCTACCTCCATATTTCTCGTTTTCTCTCAAAGCAGTGTTAAAATCCCCCATAACAATCCACTCATCATTGGCAAAAGAATTTCTCAATGATGAAAGATTCTGTCAAAAGACTTCTCTCCCTTTTTTAGTGTTAGGAGCATAAATATTGGTTAAGACCCAAGAGGTATTATCCTGTAGCTGCCTGAACCTAATACAAACCACATTATCACCTTGATAAATAATGTCACCTTTTATAATTTCTTCATTCCATATTGTATCAATGCCCCCTGACGCACCATTAGAATCACCCCCACAAATGATCCCCTTCTTAAAAAATCTAAGCTTTTCCACTTTCTCTTTTAGCATCTTAGTTTCTTGAATCAATAAAATATCAGGCCTATTATCCCTAATTATGTTCCTAACTATATCCTTCTTATGGGGATTATTCAAACCCCTTATATTCCAAGAAATAATTTTCATGGTTTAACAAAGGATCCTACCTCTAGAATCTGCTGGCTACCATCCGCAATGTTCCTTTTGGTCTCCTTAATTCTAACCTTTTGGCTGGATGGTCTCCCTTGTGAAGCTAATCCAGCTCCTACATCACCATTTTTACTGCTTCTTGTTGAAACCTTTCTATTTGGCACCTCTTTATCTTTCTTCCATTTTTTTTTTCTCCTTTGGAATCTTTCTCGTCTTCTCTATCACTTTGCTCTCCTCTCCTTCAAGGATTTGAGTGCTCTCTGTAGCGTCCCCCCATTTCGGTAGAACTGTACCTGCAAGGATCTAGTTTTCCTCTGTTATTTCCCCCCACTTAGGTGTTGCAATCTCTTGATCTCTTCCTCCCCCCTTTGGGGTCACTTCTAAATTTTCTAGGCTACCTTTCAGCTCCAGATCATATTTTTTCTGGTTCTCCTTAGTTTTCTCAGCTTTACTTTTGGTTTCGATCTGAAGATTTCCTTCCTTGTGATAATCATTTTTCTCCTCTTCAATTTCTTCCCTTACTTCATTTTTCTTTCCCTTAGAATCATCTTCCTTTATCTCCCCTTCTTCCATTTGGACTTCATTTTCTTTTATCTCCCCTTCTTCCATTTGGGCTTCAATTTCTTTCCCATTCCTTTCTATTTTTCCCCATTTCTCAGGATCCTCAGTTGGTAAACCAACCATTGGCTTCAAACATTTCATCTTAACACTAGTATCCTATTTCTCTTGCTCTATTCACTGTCCTTCCCTAGCTTTACTGCTAACTTCTTTAGTTATTCTCCCTACTGGAATCCATTTCTTAGTCTTTTTCTGGATAACTTTCTCCGGGCATTTCTTTGCCCAATGACCCACCTTTTTGCAATGGAAACATGCAAAAGGTATGGTTTCATATTCAATAGTCTGTTCCCACATACCCAGCTTAGATTTGAGACTTATTTTTTCTGGCATATCCATATCCTGCATTATCCCGACACAGATTCGAGCATAGGTAAGCCTCCGTCTCGCCACGGTCACATTATCTATAGACAAAAGTTCTCCAAATGAGTTAGCTATCCCCACAAATATATCTTCTATCCAATATTCAAGAGGCAAACCATGTAGCTTAATCCAAACAGGGACCTGTCGAATGGCGTCCTCCTCAAAAACAAGATTCAGACTCCATTTTTGGAGAATAAGAGTGTTTTTCCCAATTTACCATGGCCCGCTGCATAGAATATTCATTCTATCTTCCTCACAAGAGAAGAAAAATGAAATACATCCCTTGGCCATCGCCACCACCTCTACTTGCCCTTTCAAAACCCATTTCCGGGAAACAAAAGCCCAAACCACTTCTATGTTAGGTCTTACTCCTAAAAATCTGCCAACTAGCAAATTTTTCATCCTAGCTATAGAAAAATCAATGGTCTGGTCTGGGATTTTGATAGAAAATCTTCCTTGAGAAGGTCTAGAAACATTCTTAACCAGTGGTAAACATGATTTAACTGTTGGTTTGATGCCAAAAAGGGACGCCCATTTCCTCGGTTGCCCCAACCCAGTGCACGTTCTGGGACCCCCACCTGGGCCTCAGGCGACTATCCCGCATTAGGATCCAATCTTGTGATCTCGTTGTCCTTTCCATCATCCCGCTTGCTATGCTTAGAGGATCCTGCCTCCTCCTAAACACTCCCGCCCAATTTCAAAGTTGAATCCGGACGCTCCCCCATCGTAGTCACAAAGAATGTATGAGATAGATGCTTTTGATGTTATTGAGCATCATTGATTTTGTGATATGAGATTATGATAATTTGGTGATTTTTTATTGAGATATTTAGTATGGGATGGATGACTTATTGAGATGTCCATTATGGGGTGGACATTTTAGATCCTTGTATAGGATGTGATATTTATTATTATGCTCCATCATTTTACCTTGGTCATTTTCATGACTTGATTATTTATGAGGATTCTTTTATGGATTTGGATTTATCTTCTTTTTGGTCTTGTGGGTGGGAGCTTTAGGGTAGGTTATCTAGGAGTGTAGAGGGGAAGTGTCTTGCTATGGGGGCCAGGGCCCTTAGATGCTACTAGGGTAACTCATTGCAAGTGACCTAAAAAGTGACAACTTAATAAATATGTTAGGAGATAAATATTAATAAGATAAATACGTGCTTCACCCATGCCTTGAGTGCTAGTATAGGATAATAATGAGAGTGGGAGAAGATGCTTGATTGAGGTCTTGCATGGTTAGAATCCTTGTTTGTATGAAAGGATTACTAAGCCACATAGAGTCACTTGGGGGCTAGAGTCCAGAGGGGCTAATAGGGTAACTCAAGGGTAGAATTATGTGATGACACTTCCCTATATGCGCTCTAGGTTCCTACATGAGTATTTGGTACACTTGCTTTGTCTCTTGATCTTTTACACTTAAAACCTTAGAATATTCTTGTTACCTTTTCATCTAGTGTACCTTTACAATAGTTTTTATTGTTGGTTATTTCCCATGTTTGTGGACTTGATGTTATCTCTTCAACACGGTGGGAGTGGACCTTTAGTTCCACGAGGTCGGGTGGTAGTGATTCTTATTACCATTAAGATCTAGCGTTCATAACTTTTTGCTAGGATAAACCTTGTTGCAGTTGTACCTTCTTGTTCTTAATATTTGGAGGCTCTATCTTATCTTTCTTATGATGTACACTTGTATCATTGTATAAGTTGTAATATTTTGGGATTATTGCATTGTACTTTATATTGCATTTTATTACATAGCTTGCAACTTGTGTAGTGGATGTTAGTTCGTTATGTATACCTTATGGTATCAGTTGTTTCTAGGTTTCATTTATGAGATGATGTTCTTGTCATTCATTTGCATTTATGGATATTGTATATTATTTATTATGTTTATTAGATTAGTTAACTTATGTAATTCTACGTCATGGAACCCTCGAGATTTATAATCTGTAAATGAGTTGCATTTATGAGTATGTAATGTTTTATGTTATATTGCTTCCACATTGTTATTCTTTTACAATTATAAACTCTTAAAAATATCATTATGTAAATTTAGTATTAAGTTTAAGGTTAACTTCTGATGGGTTCCCTAGCAAGGCGTTACATTGTAGATGATGAGCCTACGATAGTACAATACTATGAGCAGGGACTTAATGACTATATCAGTGGTGAAGTTTAGGTTTTTCATTCTAAGTCTCTTGAGACTATCATATATAAGGTAATTCTATTTGAGGATAACATAGTCAAGGGCCTTGGAGGAAAGTCCATGGTGAAGGTTAGTAGTGTGTTTTATTTTTTATTAGGTGCACAAGGTACACAAGTACAATCCTTAAGATATTCTGGGGCACATTCAACACCAAAAATTATGAAGAAAATAGTTTTCCCTGGGTCCCTTTCATAGACATGACTCAGGTAGTCACTAGTTAGGACATGGTAGTTCACATTCTTGGAACATGTCCCAACTGAGGGTAGAGAGAAGTGTATCTCAAGGTGGTTAACCAAGCTCTAGTAGGAGTAGTTTTTTTTAAGTGTAGTGCACCTTCTTCAAGTCATAATTATGGTAGAGGGGGTTGTTTCTCTTGTAGCCACAGGGTCACATAGCGATGCATTGACCTTAAAGGACAATTTTAGGATTGAGTTAGAAGTTAGCTATTTTTGAGCCTACACTTGGGGATGCAGGTAGGTCCCATAGATTATTTGTGGTGGTTGATAACCATCAGGATGAGCACCAAGGGACTATAGGTGTGTTATTCGGTATATCTACTTTCATTTTATTTTATTTCGATGTTTTTATTTCCTTTATTTCCTCTTTTCTTATGGAACAAAGTGGGGTAGTGGTGGAAAGGTAGGTTAAGAGTTGGAAGGTAGAGTTAGCCATAGTTCCAAGGTGGCTATAGACTCCCTAGTTCATTTTTGTGTGCTAGATTTAGGCACCTTCACCACCACTATAGATCATTGTATCCTACCCTTGGGATCCTTTGGAGTTTTTTTTCTATGGATTTTTTTAATCTTCCCACAAGGATTGTATAGATTTCTTTCATAAGTTGGTATAGTGTTGGGATGATAATAGTGGGCATGTTAAGCTTGCAGGGATTCAAAGACCTTTTGCAGTTTGTATGATCTTGGGAACTCAGTTGAAGTGAATTATGCAACAGGTTTGTTAGCTATTCACAGTCCTTATTAGTGACCTTGAGGGGGATGTAAGTTGAGAGGTGTCCCTTGAAACCATCCACTTCTTTTTGAGTTTGTTGATGTGTCCCCAAGTGAGATTTTAGGAAATGCTACTCAAGTCTGACATAAATTTTTGCATTGATATCATTCCTAGAGAAGAGCCTATTTCTCGGGCACCGTATCATTTGACCACTCAAGATATGAGTGAGGTTTGTTTGTAGTTGGAGGATTTATTGGCCAAGGTCCATATTTGTCCTAGTGTTTCCCTTTGGGGATAACTAGTCATATTTGTGAAGAAGAAGGAAAGATCTCTTCATTTATGCATTGATTGCCAGTAGTTGAACAAGGTTATAGTGAATAACCAATATCTCTTGTTGAGGATTGATGATTTGTTTGATTAGATGAAGGGAGATAGAGTGTTCTTGAAGATAGACCTCAAGTTAGGATATCATCAGCTTCACATCCATGATACTGACATTTTTTAGACAAATTTTTGTACCCGATATGGGAATTTTGAGTTCATAGTTGTACCCTTTGGGTTGACCAATGATACTCCATTAGTTTTAATGAGTTGATGAGTATTTTACACCTACCTTGACCAATTTTTTCTTGTATTTAAGGACATTGGTGAAGCATGAGGTCCATTTAGGTCAGGTGTTGAAGTCTTTGTGACCATCAAATTTATAGAAACCTTGTCGAGTTTGAGTTATTCTAGACTAAGGTGAGGTATTTGGGGTATATCATCTTCAGAGAGGGTGTTGTAGTGGATCTTTCAAAGATCTAGGCCATTATGGATTTTCCAGTGCCAACCAAGATTTAAAGGTTTGTAGTTTCATGGTTTTGGAAGGTTACTAATAGTGATTCATGAAGGGTTTTTCTTGGTTGAAACACCCCATCAATTCTCTTTAGAGGAAAGCGAAGAGGTTTGTGTGGTCAGATTAGTGTGAGTTAGATTTTAGGCTCTTAAAGAGAAATTGACTAGTGTACATATCTTGGCAGTTGCAGATCATGCTGGTGAGTTTGTGGTGTGTGCTATTTCTTTATTGGAGGGTGTTGGAGGTAGTTCTTATGCAAGAGGAATGAGTGATTTCATATGACCCTAAATCCTAAGGATCATGAGTTGAAATAACTCAACCATGATTTAGACTTAATGTTTTTGTACATGGGCTTGTGTGCTCAAGACATTTCCTTTTGGGTTACACGTTTGAGTTGCATAGGGATCATCACAACTTGTAGTGTATCTTTACTCATACAAACTTGAATGCACAATAATGTCATTTAATGGAGTTCCTCTGTAATAATGATTCCAATGTTCATTATATCAAGGGGAAGGAGAATGGTATCACAAGTGTATTAAGTAGGAGAAAACATGAGATCACAATTTTGTCTCTGTTGGGATAATGGAAAGGGTGGGTATTGAGAGGGGAGTGGTGAATCAGTACCCTTAAAAAATTTAATCAATTCTTTGTAACCAATGTTCTGTATTAACCAAATGAGTAGATTGCATACACCAAACATATAGTATCACTACTGAAATGTAAATTCATGTAAAATAAAAAAATACACATACATAAAATTAAGTACTCATGACACGAGTATTTTGGTATCACAAAAAACCCCTATTAGAAGGTAAAAAATGCGTTGGGGATGAGACCCACAAACCTTCATTACTGCAATAAATAAAGTAGCCTATTAAAGCTTACAAAAAATGATCACTTCTGATGATCTTACCCTATTAGGAGTAACAATGAGATTGATTAGATCTACCTCATGTGAGGATTTTTCAACACAAGTTATGTGTGCACTTAGTTAAGAGATTTACAAAAATATGGCTAAGTCTACTCTATTAAGAGATTTAGGGGTCTATTACAATTGTTAGAGAGTAACATAAATTTGATCTGAAACATATACAATCTAAATATTTTTGATACAGATCCATTAAGTGCATTCAAGATCTATCACCTCAATGTTAATGATAATACCTTCTGCTCTATTTTTCTTGGTAGCCTTGCTTCTATTCTAAAAACCAATTGTTGCAGTGTAGTCTCTATCCTTGAAATCCCTTGTCTGATCTCTGATGTATGTAGTATGGCAGCTACTTGATCATTTATTGATCAACATACACTACAAAATTTGACATCTATACATTTAAATATCAAAATTTAAGACCTAATTAGGGTTTCACAATTACCTCCCTACCCTAAGATCAACAGTGTACATAATTTACCTTGATAATCTAACATAGGAGATATAAACAATTAATGTTGTATATCCATAATTAATACTCTCCTCGATCGTGTAAATTGTTATCTAGGTTGGAAAAAAACTTGTTACATAGAATAATGTGCCATAAAAAACTTTTATGTGGCCTCTAGTCCACTCGGTAATTTTTGTCTCTCGGTGCTCATTGTAGTCTATGTATCTCAGTTATATTGCTTGTTCAGTTTAAACTATGTATCTCGGTGTTGTCTACTACTCGGTGTAGTTTGTTAGCTTGGGTATCACTGTACTCGGTTAACTCTAGGCGTGATCAATGCTCTCAGTTAACTCTACACATCAGTGAATATTGTTGGAAAGTGATCAATTGTGTGTGTTATAATTCACTTTTTGGTTGTCATTTATGGCAACACATCTGGCATATTGATCAATTGATCTGGAGTTAAGCTTTGGTAATTCTATTATGAGATCGACTAAGTACAAAGCAGAAATACAGAGGTATTTTGGGTATCGAAGATTGAGATTGACTATTTATGATGTGCGAGATTAGAGGGAGATAATATCGAGTATGTATGACCTCCATCTAAGACCAATTTCATTTTGGTAAAGTTTACAGAGAGTTACAATGAAATAAAGACATGCGACAGTACCAAAATAGTGATACAAAGTTGTTGGATTGAAGCGATGATTTGGGGAGTATGACATGGAATCCTAACAAGCTAAGATATATTATGTTTTTTGATAATCTATATGTTCATTATGTAAGAGCACTGACTATGTATTTGATATTTGCTTTATCAAATGTATTTTGTATTGAGAGCCGACTATGTAATATTTAGCTAAGTTAGCCGACTTAGCCAATGATAAAGATATATATATATATGAATATATTTTGTAGAATGAAGTATGAGATGTTAGAAATTATTCTTTGGGAGATGCAAATAAAAGAGAAGAGAATGATAGAGATCATTAAAGAGCTATAACAAGAACTATCTAAGCATATTTGATGCTTGTTTTGTTCATTACTAAGAACAATTTGTAATAGAAATATATTGTAAGAGCTCTATGCTCAGTTGGCCCTTAACACGGTGTTGTATACCTTTAATAGGGTTGTTATTCTTCTAACAAGGAATTTTACTATGTAATATTAAAATCCTAATAGGGCTAGGTCTCCTAACATGGACACTATACTTTAGTACATACTTGTGGGTATCATTCCCACCAGGGTTTTCCCTTGGCTTGGGTTTCCTCGACAACAAATAATGGTTTTATGTGTATTATGTTATTTGTTTATATTTCTTTGATTTCAGTATGCTTATGGTTTATGTTGAATTGGTTCAAATTTTATATTAAGTGTTGTAATACTGATTCACCCCCCTCTTAGTATTACCTAATCCTTACAATTGGTATCAAAGATTTTGGCCCTTGGAGAGAAAGCTTAAAAACTTAAGGGAGATCAGAATGGATTAATATAATTTATAGGAGAACTTTGAAGCTGCACTTGAAGACCTTGATAAAGTTAAAGATGAGAATGAATATTTGAAATTCAATCTAAGGAAAGCAGATGGATTCATAAATAAATTGAAAGAAAAACTTGAAGTTTCAAGAAGTCAGAGACAAGGTCTTGTGGTTCAGATAAAAGAAGACTCAAACAATGACAATTCAGATAAGATAAATCAACTTGAAAAAGAGAATGATACTTTGAAGCTTGAAAACAAAGGAATGACTAAAGAAATTCAGCAAGAGAAAGATTCTAAAAAAAAGAATGAAGAAGCTTTGAATAGTGTAAATATTTTGATGAAACAAATGAGGAATGAGGCTAACCACTATAAAAAAAAGTATCTAGAATTGGAGAAACACAATTAGATCATAAAAGGTGAACTTGTTGAAGCAAAGAGACATATGGAGAAACTTCACTCTAGCAGTGATTTGATCGATGAAAAAAAAGACAAACAGAAACCTAAAGGTGATATGAATGGTATTGGGTTCAATGAAGCTGAATGCTCAAAGAATCATGAAGAGAAACTAGATGGGAAGATTGATGCAAAAAAACATATTCCTGAAGAACCTAAAGAGTAGATCAGACCTTTCAGAGGTAGATGCTATGGTTGTAATAAGTTTGGACACATGAAAAGAGACTACAAAGGTAATGACCCCCTTAAAACTTTTTTTGGTTATTGTTTTAACTATAATGCATATGGACACAAGAAGGCAGAATGCAAGAAACTCAATCAATTTGGATATAGACAACACAATAAAGGAGAACATACTGAGAAACCCACATGCTACAAATGTAATAACATTGGACACATGGCGAAGTTTTGTAAGATACAAGTAAATCAGGATAGAAGACCTCCTATATGTTACAGATGCAACAATCTAGGTCATATAGCAAAGTTTTGGTAGGTATAATGGAGTAAACCATAGAAGAGTACCACCTCATATGAATACACAAAAGAATAACAATGATATTGGCAAAAGAGTTTCAAATTTAAAGAATGAATTTAACAATTGTTTCAAGAAAGAAGAAGAAAAAAATAGTGGAAAGATATGGAAGGTTAAGGAGACAAGTGATACATTGGTTCAGGGAGAGACAATAGATGCTACTGGATCTTCAGCTGATGTTAACAAAGATGAATTGACCTAAATGGCTGATCATGGCCTTAGGGAGAGCATTGGATAAAGATATCAGAATCCCCTTATTATGTGGATTGAGCCCTAGCGAGCTTAATGGTGATCATAGCTGACATCATGGAACATACATTTGAGATCACAACATCAGATGATGTATATGTTTTGATCACAAGATTTATAGCCGACTAGACATCATTGGGTAATGCAAGCTTTTAATGACAACATTGTATAAAGCACCTAATGATTATCTATTTCCTTACCATTTGATGAAGAGTGACCTAAGGAGATTAGAGAGCACAGATATTTAGACCATCTAGCAATTACCTTACGTGATCGATCGAAGAAAATATTTAGAATTCAGTGTGTGAAAGGTATTTACATCATCTACTTATACAGAAACTATGGATGCACCCATGATATTTGATGTTGTGGATAGACCTAGGTATAAATTCAAGAAAAATCCTTTCAAATCCTATGAAGAAGACCCGGAAGGAGCATTTTCTCAGACACCTCATGACATCTTACATGTAGAAGACATTAGGGCATACATTCATTGCAAGTATGACATACTGGGTATTGATGAAATTTCTACTGAAATGGAGTACATGACTGATAATGGCATTATGAGAGATGACTGATAATGGAATTATGACATATTAATGAGCTAAACATTATGAAGATTCAGGATTTACACAAATTCAATGAAGAAGAATGGTTTATTATTGAGCAAAGTACATGATCAGTTTTTTTGTATAGGCAAACAACCTATGAAGATATGTAGTACCTTGATACATGAGATTACTGGATTGGACAATACTGGAATCATTCATGTAGCAGAAAAGCATGTTAAGAAGAAATTTGAAACCCTAACACATTCAAAATGGGATAGGCAAGCCATGACAGTGAATGCCATCTTTCAGCAAGATGTGAGATTGATTACTATGATACTTGGTTATAAATTCTACTATAGTAGTAGACCTAATTATGTATCTACTAGAGTTATTATGATGGCCTAAAAAATGGTGATAGAAAACACAAAGTATAACCCATGTGAAGTGTTGGCACAACAATTTTTGGAAAATGTGAAGTTGATAAAGAAAGAAAAATCCAAAGCCTTCAGATTTGGTTCACTGCTAATGCATATGTACAAACACATTGAGTATAGATTTGCAGGAATGCACCCTATTGGTTGGAGAATAGGGATACCTACTGGTATTCAGATTTCATAGAGCTATCAAAGACAGAACAACACATGGGTTGATGGAGAACTGTTTGGGATGATCAAAATTATTCAGAGGAAAATAAAAGAAAGATACAGGATTCCTGAAGACTTAGTTGATAAATATAAGGATACAATTTGTTTCATGGTTGAAACCAATTGTGTATTCTTTGAGTCAGTTGTTCCAAGAATGAAATGGTGTTATCCTATGGGATATGAAGTAAGTTTAGAAGTACTGACCATGTAGATCAAACATGTCCTAGCATCTGTAATAGATTCATCTGAGAAAAGATGGGGTACTTATGAAGAAAAATTAGCTGAGGTAAGAGAAAAACAGACCATAGATTTAAGGAAAAGAGGAGTTGAAAACATTATTCATGAATACAAAGTTAAGGCAGGACTATCTAAGGAAGAGTTGAGAGAAGTAAAGAGGAAACTGGCAGAACGATCTTTTGGATTGGTAAATGTTAGTACTTCAGCCCTTCTACATCCTGAAGTTGTGATTCCATCTATTGCACCTACTATAGTCATTAATTTAGATACCCCTTCTCCATCACAACAAACCTCACAGGTAGTAAAATTGGTTCCTAGAGTAAGCACTAGATCCACCAAACAAAATTAACCACCTAAAGAACATATGACTAAGAGAGAAGAGAAAAAAGGTGAAAGTGATAGACCTATATGGAAACCTAACTTGACAAAGATTGAGAAGAGAGAAATTGAGCAAGGAAATTTGGTTACAATAGACAAATATTATGACAGGTATGAAGAAACTGAAAAACTTAATATTGAAGATATTGTAGTAAATCATTTACTTATTTTTAAGAAGAATCTATTGGAGATTGAGGGCAGTATACCTAAAGAGTTGTATGGGAGATTAGAGATGAGGAGAAAACTAGCACATATTGAAGATGAGACTATCATAAAACAAGTAATTGAAAAGATGATACCTGTGATATCCATACAAGAGACAGACAAAATATTCAAAGAACTGAAACCATTATTAAGGAATAAGGAAAGACTAGTGAAAATTATGGAAATAATATATGAAGATGTTACTGAAGAAACTCAAAAGGCACTGGATCAGATACAAATGAGTTCTATTTGTGAGAAAAACACACCTACTAAGACTACAATGCCTACACCCTTAGGAATGGGAGAAAGTTCCAAAATAGCTGAGGTAAGTACTGAGAGAAGCGAAGATGACATACAACCAGCTTTCTATGTTTCTGGTGTGCCTGTGACACTTGATAATTCTCATGATGAGAAGGACCCTTTTGAAGGAAAAAATTGATAGTGCTATGGCAGAGAATGAACCACAGAAGGATGAAGAATGCAAAGAACAAAGAGAGGTAGTACAGAAAGAAATCAAGCAGAAAGGAGAAGAAAAAGATGAAATCAAAATTGAGGAACACACATCTTCTATCTTATTGTTGGAAAGGAAAGAAAAACCTACAAATGTTGATGTTGATCATATGGATGAGGATGAGATGGTGATCTTAGTTTTCACTGCACTTACTAAAGAAAAGGAGAGATTAGAGCAGAAGAGTGACAAGAAGACTAAGGTAATGACTAGAGAAATCGACACTGTAAACAAATTGCTTCCAGTGCCTATTGTTTTCCAGAATAGAGATGATATAGAAAAATTGAAGATGACACTTGATGAGTTTGATGATCATTATGAGAACTTGGTAAAGATTGCATAAGGAAAGGCATAAAAGAACTACTCAGAGAAGAAATTGTTTAAATTTTGCCAGTCTATCTCATGGGACTTGGGCATTCTAAGAACTAGTACATGGAGAGTTGTGAGACCTCTTCACAATTTGTAATGGAGTTGGAAAAAGAAGTACCAATAATTTTGGCTAAACTAAATGTATTGGATATTGAGAAAGGGAGAGTTTTGACAAGGTTTGGTTTGATGAAGAGTTTAATCACTCCTAAGCTATCAATTATTGAAGCCCACTTATCTGACATGGTGAAAACTGTAGAATCATTGGCTAACTTTATCCCAACAGAGTTGAAATAAGTAGAGACAACATCATTTGAATTGAATGGACTAATTCATGTTAGTCAACTATTACTTTTCATGGAGTACAAAAGTGAAGATCTTGGAAGATTCCTTTCAAGATATTCTGAAATTGATAAGCAAGCACTAATTTTATTATTTTTTATGCACCTTTGTCATTTTTGTCAAAGGGGGAGAAGAGAGAAGAGAAAAATGAATAGGGGAGAAGAGGAGAAGATAATGTATAAGGGAGAAGATAAAAACAAAGTAGAGAAAGAAGAAGAAGAGACAATTTTTGTTTTGTTTGAACACTTAGTCTTTTTTTTTGTAAGTATTGCCGTCAATTCCAAAGGGAGAGATTGTTGGAAAGTGATAAATTTTATGTGTTATGATTCAATTTTTGGTTTTCATTTATGGAAACACATCTGGAATATTGATCGATTGATTTGGAGTTAAGTTTTTTGTAATTCTATTATGAGATAGACTAAGTACAAAACAAAAATATAGAGGTATTTTGGGTATCAAAGATTGATAACGATGAGTTATGATGTGCGAGCTTAGAGGGAGATAATATGGAGTATTTATGACCTCCATCTAAGATTTATTTCATATTGGTAAAGTTTACAAAGAGTTACCATGAAATAAAGACAAGTGACAATAGCAAAACAGTGATACAGAGTTGTTGGATTGAAGCGATGATTTGGGGAGTATGACATGGAATCCTGGAAAGATAAGATAGATTATGTTTGTTGATGATCTATATCTTGATTATGTTAGAGCACCAACTATTTATTTGATATCTTCTTTATCAAATGTATTTTGTATTGAGAGCAGAGTATGTAATATTTAGCTAAGAGAGCCGACTTAGCAAATGATAAAGATATATATATATGAAGATATTTTATAGAGCGAAGTATGAGATGTTAGAAATGGTTTTTGGGAGATGTGAATAGAAGAGAAGAGAATGACAATGATCATTAAAGATCTATAACAGGAACTATATATGCATAGATGATGCTTGTTATGTTCATTACTGAGAACAATTTGTAACAGATATATATTGTAAGAGATGTATGCTCAGTTGGCCCTTAACAGGGTGTTGTATACCTTTAACATGGTTGTTATTCCTCTAACAAGGAATTTTACTATGTAATATTCAGATCCTAACAGGGCTAGGTCTCCTAACAAGGACACTATACTTTAGTGCATGCTTGTGGGTATCATCCCCACTGAGGTTTTCCCTTGGCCAAGGTTTCCTTGACAACAAAAAATGGTGTTATGTGCACTGTGTTATTTGTTTATATTTATTTGATTTTAGTATGGTTATGGTTTATATTGAATTGGTTTAAATTTTATATTAAATGCTATAATACTGATTCACCCCCCCTCTCAGTATTACCTAATCCTAACAAATATACCAACTGTCCTATTTGTGACTCTGTCATTGATTGTCCATTTTGAGTGCTTGAATACTAATGACAACTTCAATGCTTAATTGGAGTAACATTCCCCCCCTTTGGCATTAGTATCAAAAACTTATTTCTATACATAATATACATGATGACTCCCCCTTTGTACATGCTCGGTATATTTATATGAAATCATCCTGATTATAGTATCCTCTATTACTATACTTATATACATTTATTTCCCCCTTTTTTGAAAATAATGACAAAAGGAGTATAACTTACAATTTTTCAAAAATGGTAGGATGGGAATTCTTAAGATTTTCCAGTAGCTTCTCCCATTCCTCTTTTAAGTGCTTGAGGGTTAATTGTTCTAAGTTGATATAAGCATTCATATCATATATGTTGTTGGTTACTGACAATTCTGGGGTGGAAACTAAAGTATTTTCCAATGTCACATGTTTTTGCATCATTACTAAATGTGGTAGTAATGTTTCCTATAGCTCAGTTACTTGTTCTATGATTTTATCCTATTCTTTCTTCTAGTCTCAATCGTTTGGTTTGGAGAACTGTGTTGTAATGCATCTGCAATGCATGTTGGTCGGTTGATAAACAGGTTGCACGCTATCCTTTAGATCTCTATCTATTTGTTTTATCTTTTCACTAATCTAAGTAGTGAAGTGATCTAGAGTGCATAAATTTTGTAGAATTGTAATAGCTTCAAATATAAAAATTTATATTCCATTCACAAATTCAGACATAGTTACCTTATTAAATGTCACTTCTTGGCTGATCTTCTTTGTGACTTTGTATTGTATCTTCTTCTCTACTCTTTCTTCCAATTTATGTTCGACATCAACGTCAGGTTTGTTAATAGCCTTGGTAAGAAGTGCAAGTTGATCAATGATTTGGATCATTTCATTGATAGCTAAGTCAGGAACAACTTTCTGTAGGATCTCCTTGGCAGCTTCTAATATTTGTACATTTTTGTGTTCTTTCCTTAACTTGTCTCGTGTTGCTTTCTTGGTGCATAATTCACCATATTTCTTCAATGTTTCTAGATCAAGTGTTCTTGGATCCCATGTTGGAATCTCTATGATTTCATCTAAGGTTACTACATCTTTGATTCCTTTCTTCTTCTTTTTCTTTCCTTGAACAGTGGATGGAGATAAAGTCAATGCTAATTGAGAATTGTGCTCAGGTTGAGGCTTTGCTTGCTCGGTAATTGGTGTGATGAATTGGTGAGGTGTCTTGGTAATGGACTTTGTATCTATAGTATAAGTATCTATTTTATTATTTGTATTACCTTCACCTTTTGGTTCTACATTAGTGGTATCTTTTTGTGCATCACCTTTGGTAGTTCCACCGCTATTCTCGATCTGTGTACCTTGCTTATCACCCTTATCTTTAGTTGTATCCGTGGCCTTCTCAGGTGTCTTTTGTTGTGCTTCACTTTCAATCTCAATTAATTTTACCATCATAGGTAACTGGCCTAGTACATTAGCTCAAGCAATCGATGTTGTGTCTTGTTCATTCATGGTCTCACTTGCTCCAACTATCTCATCTTCCTTAGATTTATCATCAGGATCACCTTCTATGATGTCATTTACTGTGATCTCTGGGTGACTCATATTAGTCAATAGTTGTGGAATTCCATCTAATACATTGTTAACATCTGCATCATCAACATCAATTGGATTTTTTCTTGGTTGATCTTTCTCGGTGTCAAATTTGGATGCAATGTCTATTTCTTCCTCAGGATCTCTGATTTCCTTCGGTCAGTTCAACCCTTTATTCCATATTTATGTGCTCTCAATATCTACTTCCTTTATATTTCCTTGTAGAATATTCAATGCTCATGTCTTCTTAGGAAATATTTTGGCATACTGCTTCATTATATCATTTATCTGTTCAACTTAATAATTATCTTTAATAAGAGTGAGAGCTTCTTCTCTCATCTATTTCTCAGTTTGAAGTGTATAGGTCCATCTTTCTGATATCTTATCATAACACTCGGAAGTAAGGTAGGTAGTAAATTCAACTAGAACTTGTTTAAAGTTGATCATCATACCTATAATTTATTCTTCAAGTTTTTCCTTGTTCTCGATAGTCAGATCAAAATATGCATGTATCTTTGGATGTCCTAATCGTCTGGTTGTAATGATTTCTTCTACAATTTCATCAATAGTCTAAGGTATCTTATTTTGTACAACCTTGGATTGATCTAGATTTTCATCAGAATCATCCTTATCATCTTTTTTCCTTACATATCTCTTTCTTTTCCTTGGTGCAAGATTCTTGGTAGTACCCTTCTATTTTCTTGTTTGGTAAGTGAGCTTCAGTGAGGGTCTTGTAATTTTTTCTACACCTTTCTTCAAAGGTGGTGAATCCATAGTCACTGATTGTGATATGGTATGTGATGGAGACTCATTCTTTATTCTTTTTCCCCTTTTGGACTTAGGTGCCTTGTCTTATGTTTCATCTGAATCAGTGGCATCAACATCATGTTCGGGTTCATCATCTTGACCGACTGAAGTTTGCTCCTCATTTTCATCAACAAAATTGTCTAATTATTCATCTATGATTGTAAATTTTATCTTCAAAGTCTTCACAATTTTTTTCTTCTTCCTGTTCATCTTTTGAACTTGTAGACCAATAGTGATTCGGGTCTGGGATTCATCAAATGTGCCAAATATCATGGTAGATTCATCAATAGGCTCATTCAATAATTTTTTAATAGCTTCAGATGCAATATCAATATCTAACTCATAATCTAACGGAGGTAGCCATGCTGTCCTTGATTGAGATGTCTTGATTAGAGTTGTATCAGTGTCTACTAAAAAACATATTTCCTCTTTGTGTTTTTCCACTAATTGCTAAGGAATTCTGGATCTCTTTTCCATTCTTTCTTTGAACTTAGAAAAATATTCATTCATAACTGGCTCAAGGTTCTTCCCTAGAATTGTAATGAAATCATTGATTTGCATAGTAAATGGTCGGTTTGAATTCCATTTTACTTTACCAACGGATGGAAAGAAGTTCTGCAAGTAGAAAAATGTGCATAGTAGTAGAGAACCAAACTTACATGTATTTGATCTTGTTGATCTGATGGTCTTCACATTTTCTTCAAATTGCCTTTGTAACAGGTCATCTAGGTCATATTGTACTCCTTTCTTGATAATTTTGTATGCTATATCAAAAACTCCACAAGCAATGTTGTTCATTCTACTGGACTGGAATATCTTGTAGCCAATGACATAAGCTCTGAATATTAGTTCAGGATCACCGATTCAATTGATCTTCAGACCTCTACTATCCCATTTGGCTCCTGTTAACTTTTCTATTTTGGTTCTCAGAGGGTGCCTGAGGGCTTTTGATTTATCACATATTGGATACCTTGTGACATTGTGAATAACATCCTTGGTTATCTTCTTGGGCTGATCTAGCCATAGCTTTCCATCATGTACACGACTTAGAACAATGCAGATCCACTTGGTCTTAAATAAATTTGGGAAATTTAGGGCATTGGTTAACCCTTTAACCTCCAAATGTTTATGATCTTCTTTCAATTTCCCATCTATGCATAGTGATTGATAAGTGGAAATAAGTTCAAATTCTCTGACTTCACCTATTTTGTAGTGAATGTAGGCATGCACATCTTGGACTAACAAAACCCTAGGTGGGATAGATAAAAATACACCTTTGTCATCTGGCTATGCTACAACCTATGGATGGATCTTATAGTTGGGCTTAGTGCAAGTGGAGTTCTTCACCCAAAAAATCTTTTTATCCTTGTCCATCTTTTCTTTCATGGTTCAAGATGTAGATGCCATGATTTCTGGTTTTAGGGCTTGCATGAACGATATTTGAATAACTCAAGAATAACAAAATACGTACTGAGTAATCTCTATTGTGCTCAAAATGTTCTTAAATCTTTGTAGAATGATCAAAAATACTCTGCTGCAAATTTTCTCTCTTTACTCTGTTCTTCTCTGTGATCGTGATGTAAACTTCAGCTCGGTGAATGTAACAAATGCTTGGTTGCCATAGTAACTCAGTTGTCTCTTCACATGTTTACCAATTGTTAGTTTTGAATTGGTAAATATTAACCAGATTAACTACATCACCGTAATAAAAAATATAATACCATAGTGCATCTTGATTCATGTTGATTTGGCATTTGTGCAATGAACTAATGAACTATAACTTATTGAATGTTTGAAGATGTTAAGTTGATGATCACCGAGCTGCAAAAAGTTAATGCAAGACATTAAATCAGTTAATGTATTGTATTTTCATTGATTTCAACTTGATATAATCTGATTGGTTGCATATACATAGTGTCAAAGACTTTAGATAACCAGAGAGATAAAGGTTATGCTATCAGTAATGCATAAAAGTTCAGCATACACCAAGTGACAACAAACACTGATGGACAGTGCACCCTGGCCGATAGAAAAACCTGAGAGAAGAGTCACAGTGATACCTGAGAAAGACACCCAATCAAGCATTACCAACGAGAACAACCATAGTGTTACCCAATGAACAAACAACCCCAATGGACAGACAAACCTGACAGATAGAGATGCCTGAGGACAACTAAAGTCAAGACCGAGATAACAAGGAATTAAACACCGAAAAGAACTAAAGTTCATAAATGAAAAAATACTTAGATGAAAAGAGATAATTATGGAGTTAACTGGTTGATCAAATTATTTTCATCAACAAGTTAAAAGCCAGAGATAAGCTAGAGTTTTAAAGTTGTTTTATTCCAGTTGTCAAGGAGAAATCTGCGGGATAAAACCAAAGAAAGCTTTAAAGCAAGAATGGTGAGAATTGCGGATCATGCTAAGAACAAGAAAGTCAAGGACTTACAAATGGTGAAATTATGTCTATAAGAGAGACAACCTAATTCATTATGAATAAGGGGTGAATAGAGAAGAAGATGCTGAAGAGAATTTTGATGAAGAAAGAAGTCTTCATACAGACTTGATCATACAAGCTAAAGAATAGAGCTAAATTTTTTGTGGACACCGAGCAATAGAGAAGCATAGCATCACCGAGAAGAAAGAAGTAGAGCAAAGGTATTAAAGGGAAACATTGAATACAAAGGTATTATGAGATTACAATAGATCTGAACATCTACAAGTCTAAGTTGTATTTATGAACAGATCATATACTATTTTAGTTTGACCATTGATTCAAAGAGTCTCTTAACCGAGAAGGATCTAATCCTTTATATATTGAGATACATCCCAAGGAGTATCAAAATTTTTATCATGAAAATAACATAGTGAATGCCATATATCAAGTGATAAATCATCTAACAAGGTTGCACTTAACAGTGTGTTTGTAACATTTAACAAAGTTGTCTCTTCACCGAGCTCACTTCAGAAGAGTGAAAATTTTGGGTTACCAGTCCCAAGTGGTTTTTCCCTTAAAAGGGTTTCCACATTAAAAATCCATGTGTCAAATGTGTTTATGATTCATTTCTTTGATGTTTTGCTTTACACATTACTAAAATAGGATTGATCGGTAAAAACTAAGTTATTTACTATATTTCAGTAAAGACTAGACTGCTATTTGGTAAAGCTTAAGAATAAGGTTTAACAATGAACTCTGAGCATTATTTATTTGATAAGCTAATTTAAGGGAATACATCTTGTAGGACTGAAGATAACTAGAGGCTTATAATTATGGTACTAAGTTTTTGGGTTGATTTATTGGATTATTTTTGAGGTCACTGATTCACCCCCCCCTCTCAGTTATTCTAACAATTGGTATCAGAGCTTGTGTTCTTAGAAAGGGAGTTTAAAAAATCAAGCAAAAGATCACAAGATGAGAAAACAAGATGTGCCTAAGTTGAACAAAGACGACTTTGCTTCATGGCAAAGCAAGATAAGACTCCACCTATCAGGTATTGGAAATGATGTTACTCAATACTTGGATACATATATTCATTTGTCAATACTTGGATACTGAATATATGTTGCCCATAGGACCTCACACACTTGATTAATTGAGATAAAATCATGAGAAAAATTATATGATGATAGAACTTTCTTCCTCACTCTCTGATACTGAATTTGGAGATGTCAAAACTTGCACCACTACAAAGCAAATGTGGGATAAATTGAAGCTAGTACATTGAGGAGATGCAAATGTACTAAGAGCTAAGGTAGAAAGCCTAAGAGGTAAATTTGATGACCTAAGAATGAAAGAATGAGAAAATATCACTCAGTACATCTGCAGAATCAAAGAGGTAGTCAATTATATCTGAGGAGTTGGAGGTGTACTTGAAGAAGAAACACTGGTAAGTAAAATCCTAAGAACCTTACTGCCTATTTATGCTATTAGAGTATCTACTATACAAGAAATGAGAGCATTAGAAAACAACAATGTCACTCAAGATATTTTTTTTGGTAGACTCATTTCATTTGAGATGAATAAGTTTGACAACAGTGTCTTACCATCTATTGAGTCTGCTTTAAAATCTTCTTTGAAAATAAGTAAGTCAAGTCATAAAAACACTATGAGAAATGATAGGGAAAGTGATAGTTATGAGCAAGAACTTGATGTGATTGAAGCACTAATGGCTAGAATATTGCAGAGACACAAAGGTAGATACAAAGGTAAATTACCATTGGTTTTTTAAATTGTAAAGAGATTGGACACTTTGCTGCTAGATGTCCTGACAAAAGAAAAGAAGACAGAAACAGTGACAGATCCTATGAAAAGAAGTTTGATAGAGGTGATAACAGAGACTACCAAAGCAACCAAAAATATGACAGAAGAGATACCTGAGACTACAAGGACAAATGGAAGAAATCTTGTTACCTGGCAGAAAACAAAGCTGGAGATACTGGCACCGAATTTGATGAAGATATTGAGATGGTATTTGTTGCCATGAATGATGATTCAAACAAAGAGGAAAGGTATGTTGAGATTGCATTCATATCTAAGGTTAGTAAGAATGATGTCTAGATTATAGATAGTGGCTGCACTCACCACATGACTGGAGATAAAGAAAATTTTGAAACTTTTGGGTATTATAATGGTGGATCAGTAAGAATGGGTAATGACCCACCTTGTCCAGTTGAAGGTAAAGGAACCATAATGTTGAATAATCTTATTAGATGTGAAAATGCATTATGGGTAAAAGGACTTAACTATAATCTATTGAGTGTTTCATAGTTGAATAACACAGGTCACCGAGTTGCATTTGAGAACAAAAAGGCAAAGATCTTTAATGAATCAAGAAGGTTGATCAGAACTGGTGAACAAACAAAAGGTAACCTATTCTATCTTGATGATATTAACACCACTTGTTTAATGCCTAGAAACAAAGACATATGGTTGTGGCATAAAAGGCTATGTCATGTGAATTTTGACAACATGATTAAGATAAGAAATAAAAGGAAAGTAAGAGGCTTACCAAGAATGTCAAAGCTTGACCATATTATGTGTAAGAATTGTCAAAAAGGTAAAATGAAAAAGTCTAGTTTCAAGAGAAAAACCCATAAATCTAATTATATTCTAGAATTAGTCCATACTAATCTATGTGGAACCATGAGAACTAAGAGCTACTATGGTGATAGATACTTCATTCTGTTTGTAGATGATTATTCTAGAATGATGATAGTTATGTTCTTAAAAGAGAAATCAGAAGCATTCAAGATGTTTAAATGGTACAAAGCTATTGTAGAAAAAAAAGTGGTAAGGAACTAAAATACTTAAGATCAGATAGAGGAGGAGAATTTATTTATGATGAATTCACTAACTTTTGTAATGAGCATGGAATTCAAAGACATGTTTCTACACCAAGATCACCACATCAAAATGGGATTGCTGAAAGAAGGAACAAATCCATTGTTGATTGTGCAATAACACTGATGATAGAAAAAGGCATTACACAAACATTCTTGAGGGAAGCTGTCAGTACTTCTGTCTACACATTAAACAGAGTTCAATTGAAGAAAGACACCTTATGAGCTATGGTATGGAAACACACCCAATGTAAGTTACTTCAAATTTTTTGGAAGTCAATGTTATAGTTTGAAAGATGATAGAAATGGAAATCTTGACTCCAAGAGTGAAGAATGAATATTTATAGGGTATTCCATCAAAAGCAAGGCTTATAAATGTCTTAACAAGTCCTCTAACAAGATAATTGAAAGTGAAAATGTCAAAATAGATGAATTTGCTGAGAAAAATGATGAGAAAAGAAGAAAAGAACCATAAGAATACAATAGGTTTGTCCACAATGAAGAACCTAACACTTTGCCTAAGCAACAGTGTATCACTCCCGAGAAATAGAACATTGCACCCAAGCATTAGGCTGCAAATACTAAAAAATAGGAAATTCCTCAAAATGATGTTTCAAACGATGGAGATCAGAATGAAGGTCAAGATGATGATTAGAATGATGAACAAAGAGATGAACCAATAATTTCCAAGTATGTCAAAAGACACCATCCATAGAACTAGATCATAGGAGACAAAAAGGTTGGAATGAGAACAAGAAGTAAGTCACTGAACACTAGATGTTTAATTTGTGATTTTGATCCTAAATCTATTAACATTGCACTTGAAAATGAATAATGGGTTAGTGCTATGAATGAGGAAATAGAATAGATTGAGAAGAATAGAACATGGACATTATTACTTAGGCCAGATGACAAGAATGTCATCGGTACCAAATGGATATTCAAAAAAAAGCTAAATTAGAATGGAGAAGCCACAAGGAACAAAGAAAGTTTAGTATGCAAGGGGTATGGAAAAGAAGAAGGCATTGACTATGGAGAAACCTTTGCACCTGTTGCTAGACTAGAAGGAGCAATAATTCTACTTTCTTATGCTGCATTCAAAGGATTCAAGCTATACCAAATGGATGTCAAATCTGCATTCCTAAATGGAATACTAAAAGAAGAGGTATACATTGAACAACCAACACGGTTTGTTGATCCTAATAAGAGAAACATGGTTTGTAGACTACACAAAGCCTTATATGGATTAAAATAAGCACCAAGAGCCTGGTATGAAAGAATTCACTCATATCTCATTAGTATTGGATTTGTAAGAACAAGTGAAAATAGCAATCTGTATTTAAAAGAAGATATTGATGATAACATTTTGATTTCTGAAATATTTGTTGATGATATCATATTTTGGGGTAATGATATGTTATGTAAATCATTTTCTAATGAAATGAGAAAAAATTTTGAGATGTCAATGTTTGTGAAGATCAAATTCTTTCTTGGTCTATAGATTCTTTAACAAGAAGCAGGCATACATATCACACAATTCAAATACATCAAGGAAGTGCTGAAGATATTCAAGATGGAAGATTCCAAGCCAGTTGGAACACCTATGGAAACTGGATGCAAGATGACAAAGGAATATAAGTCAACTGAGGTAAATTAGACCCTATATAGATCTATGATGGGAAAAATCATGTATGTTGTTCATACTAGACCATATATAGTACATGTAGTTGGAATAGTTTCAAGATTCTCTGCTAACCCCAAGGAATCACACATGACAGCTATCAAGAGAATTTTGAGATATCTAAAGAATACCAAGGAATATGGCTTATGATATAAAAGAGAAGGCAAATTTGAGCTTCAAGTATATACCAATGCTGATTGGGCTGGAAACTTAGATGACATGAAGAGAACAACAGGAGGATCATTCTTCATGGGCGACAAACTTGTCACATGGATAAGTAAGAAGCAAGGATGCATCTCACAATCTACTATAGAAGCAGAATATGCAGCTACTGCTAGAAATTTCTCTAACATTGCATGGATCAAACAATTAATGGGAGGTATGAATATGAAAATTATTGAACCAGTGATTATCTATTGTGATAATACCAGTACAATAAACATTTCTAAGAATCCTGTCATGCATGCTAAGACTAAGCATATTGCAATCAAGTATAATTAATTAAGGGAAAAAGTGCAAGAGAAAGAGGTGATGCTAGAATATGTTCAATCCAAGGAACAATTAGCTGACATATTCACAAAGCCATTTCCTAAAGATACATTTGAGTACCTGAGAAAGAGACTAGGGGTTCTACCATTGTCTATTGGTCACTAAGATGACTAGGAGGCTACATCAAACTACACATCACTAGAAGATCATTCAGGTTGATGCAAGAAAAGAGATGGAATACAAAAGACATATAATTACACAGCAAGGTACTTATCTGCACTGAACACCAGAGTCATTGTACTATTGATGGATAGGGAAATTCAAGGAGTATATTAAAAAGGGGGAATGGATATAGTTTGGCATTATTGTCAATGGGAGAGATGACTTGAGAGATTATATACATATGAAATACCCATCATGATCATCCAAAGGGAGAGAAGTATCCTAAGGGAGAGATGAATTAAGGGAGAGAGTATATCTATTGCTGTCAAAGGAAAAAGAGATGATCAAGGAGAGGAATAGTCAAAGGGAGAGAAAACATCAGAGAAAATATTCTACATCAAAGGGAGAGACATAATCAAAAGATTGCTACATCTATCCAGTGAAGGGAATGAAGATTGAAGAGATTACTCTACATGAAACAAATCTAAGCTAGAAGAGCTTACCGAGAGCCAGATATTTGTATTGGTTATGAAATAATAAGTTTGGTAGATTGATGAACTACAACTGATATATTTCATATTGTATTAATAGTAATGTAGTATGTTGCCATCAATTCCACAGGGAGAGATTGATGAACTATAATTGATTGAATGTTTGAAGATGTTAAGTTGATGATCACCGAGCTGCAGAAAGTTAATCCAAGACATTAAATTAGTTAATGTATTATATTTTCATTGATGTCAACTTGTTATAATATGATTGGTTATATATACATAGTGTCAAAGACTTCATAGAACCAAAGAGATAAAGGTTATGCTATCAGTAATGCATAAAATTTTAGTATACACCAAGTGACAACAAACATCGATGGACAGTGCACCCCGACGGATAGAGAAACCCCTAGAGAAGAGTCACAATGATACCCAAGGAAGACACCCAATCAAGTATTACTGATGAGAAAAACCACAGTGTTACCTGATGGATAGACAACCCTGATGAATAGACAACTCCGATGGACAAAGATGCCTGAGGACAACTAAAGTCAAGACCAAAATAACAAGGAGTTAAACACTGAAAAGAACTAAAGTTTAGAAATGACAAAAGACTTAGCTGGCAAGAGATAATTATGGAGTTAATTGGTTGATCAAATTGTTTTCATCGACAAGTTAAAATCCAAAGATAAGCTAGAGTTTTAAAGCTATTTTATTCCAGTTGTCAAGGAGAAATCTGCGGGATAAAACTAAAGCAAGCTTTAAAGCAAGAATGGTGAGAATTGTGGATCACACTAAGAAAAAGAAAGTCAAGGACTTAGAAATGGTGAAATTATATCTATAAGAGAGACAAGCTAATTTATTATGAATAAGGGGTGAATAGAGAAGAAGATGCTGAAGAGAGTTTTGATGAAGAAAGAATTCTTCATACAGGCCTGATCATACAAGATGAAGAATAGAGCTAAAGTTTTCTGCGGACACCGAGAAACAGAGAAGCACAACATCACTAAGAAGAAAGAAATAGAGAAAAGGTATTAAAGGGAAAATTGATCAGAAAGGTATTATGAGATTACAATAGATCTGAACATTTGCAAGTCTAAGTTGTATTTACGAACATATCATATACTATTTCAGTTTGACCATTGATTCAAAAAGTATCTTAACTGAGTAGGATCTAACCATCCTTTATATATTGAGATACATCCCAAGGAGTATCAAGAGGTTTATCATGAAGATAGCATAGTGAATGCTAGATATCAAGTGATAAATAGTTAGCGATAAATCCTCTAACAAGGTCACACTTAACAGTGTGTTTATAACCTTTAACAGGGTTGTCTCTTCACTGAGCTCACTTCAGAAGAGTTAAAATTTTGGGTTACTGGTCCCAAGTGGTTTTTTCCCTAACAGGGTTTCCACGTTAAAAATCCTATGTCAAATGTGTTTATGATTCATTGCTTTGATGTTTTTCTTTACACATTACTAAAACAAGATTGATCGGTAAACACTAAGTTATTTACTGTAGTTTGGTAAAGACTAGACTGCTATTCAGTAAAGCTTAAGAATAAGGTTTAACAGTGAACTCTGAGTAGTAGTTATTTGATAAGATAATTTAAGGGCATACATCTTGTAGGACTGAAGATAAATAGAGGCTTATAATTGTGGTACTAAGTTTTTGGGTTGATTTATTGGATTATTTTTGAGGCCACTGATTCACCCCCCCCCCTCTCAATTTTTCTAACATGAACATAGGAACTGATGTAAGATAAATATTTGTAAAACATAGTTCCTTACCTACTTGTATTGCTCATTTGGAGACATTGGAGCCACCTAATCCATTAGATGAGGTGTCACTGACTCTTGTGCTTGGTCTTACATTATCATTTGATGCTCTCCTCCACATTTTATTTCTGATCCTTACAATTTCATCAATTTTCTTTCCATTTTGATACGTGTTTATTTGGTCTGCACAATCTCTTCTTAGGTGACCGATTTTGTGATAGTGAGAACATGCCATACTAGATTTTGACCAATTCCTAGACTTGGTTTGCCATTATCTCGTATAATTATTTTTTATATGTCCATATTTACCATATGGTGTATAACTAATCCAAGCATTATAATCAAATTCATAAGCATTACCTTGTCTTCTCGGTTGATTTACCTTTTCTTGTCCTTTAGGCTTCCAGATTTGCTTTGTGTTCTTCCTACATGCTTGTGATGTGTGACCATGCATGTTGCAATTTTGGCAGTATTTATCCATGTATGGTTTCTTCTATGGTTTGTTCAACTTGGATCTATACTCATGTGCCTGATGTCCATTCTTATTATAGTTATATAAAATACCATTAAATTTAGGAGGGTTTCTAGGAATACCTTTTGCTTTGCTTCTGCACACATTTGATGTGTGGCTTGGTTTTCCATAGTGATTGAAAGAGGGATTCTTAGGCTTTGGGATATAGTATAAATTCCTTTGTTCAACTTGATTTGATGATTCTCCTTGCTTGGTATACCCTAATCTGGTATTGTTGTTTAGTCTTCTTTGATAGATAGAAAATTCATCCATTCTCTTAGTGCTTTCTTTAGATCTATTAATCACTTCATTATTTTGTTGTAAAATATTCAATTCATTTCTCAGTTTTTCATTTTCTTCTTTTAATAAACCAAGATCTTCTATTCTTCTTGCAAGTTCAGTATTCACTTGGTTTGGTTCATGATTCATATCAACCACTTGATAGGTGATCTCAAAGTAATGTTCAGTAAGTCTCAATATCTTAGATTATTTTTCTTGTAACTTTTCAGTCATATGTTTTTTGTTATTAAAAACCATGTTTCTATCTTGCTCAACTTTCTTTGCATAATTCAAGAATTCAAACATTCTAACCATTTGTGTATCTTGTCTGATCTCTAGTGCTTTCACTTGTTCAATAAGTTATTTATTTCTCTCAGATAGCTTTGATATGATTCCTTCAGATGCATCATATATGCTACTAGATTTAGATCCAGATGAGTCAAATGGGTCATGAATCTCTTCTTCACGATGTAAGATATAAAATATTACATTTAGAAAGATTGTAAAATTTAATAATTTTTATGTTTGTAATAGATGTGTTTATTGAAATGTGTGGTGAGGAGGGTAGGATTGTCCTCTTAATCCTAAGTTTCTTAAAGGGAAGACCCAAATTGATTAACCCTAAAGAAAGGATCAATGCATAAATGAATCAACCTATTAAGGATATGGATAAAGAGAAAAACCCTAAATTCCTATTTTATAGAAGAGAGTGTGTGATAGGTTTAGATAGATTAAGAACCTTAATTGACATGGATAGGAGAAAAGTACTAACCTTGAAATATTGTAGATCTCAAGAATGCTATTTTAGGGGGTTTGCACTCAGTTTCTAGAAAATCTGAGACCAGATATGGAATAGAAACGCAGATACAAACAAAACCCAGAAATATTTTTCTATTTTAACATAGTTCCAATTTGTACCCTCAAGTCAATGTCACCATTGACCAAGAATTTCTGATTTCGACCTAGGGCATAATTGACCTAAAAAATTCTCTGACTAAAAATCTATTTTTGGATCCCAAATTTTTTCCAAAAAGGGTATCCAAATCTTCGCTCTGATCTGCTGTTCCAAACCTATACCTACAAGAAAAATGGTTTTGTTTCTTGGGGGAGGGGTTTGCCTTAGTAAAACCTCGATTTAGGAATTAACCTTGAAATCAATAATTGAAATAAATAATGCTAGCAAGTAGTAGAAGTAAATCTAGTGATGAAACTATGATATTCAATAGATATGAAAATGTATTTCAAATGTAAACAAGTATGTAAATATGAAAGCTTGTACTCAATATTAGAAACCATAAACCTCCATGATTGTATGCTTGGAATCCACCTTGAAGAGAGAATGAATTAATGGTCTTTGAGGATGCACAAAGGATCTTGAAGAAAGATCACACCACCATAATGGATAGATCTAGGGTTTTGAATGATGAATCTTGAATGCTTGAACCAAATCCCTTTAAAGGCTTGAAAGAATGAATCCTTGATCTTCAATGTAGAACTTTAATTCTTGAGAGGAAGGCTTGAAAACTTTGAAAAATTGAAAACATGTAGAACAATGGATGCTTGAATTATCACTTTATTACTTAGAGCTCACTTGGGATTGTTTCTTGCATCTTGTGGTTAGAGAAAGTGAGAGGAGAAAACTTCCTTTTATATGAAACTAGGGTACAATCTTCTAGAGAGGCCGACATAGGAGAATTAAATTCCAATTAGACCCATGCCCCTAGCAGTGGACCTATATTACATATAATTTAAGAATCATCACTTCAGAACCCAAAACAGCCAACCCAAAAGTGGGAAATGAATTTTTGATGACCTCTGATAGAAAAAAGACTTCTAGATTGGAAAGGGGGACCCAGGTCAAGGTTAAGGTCAACCTTGAACTAGGTCAAGGTCGAGGTCGACCTTGACCTAGGGAGTCAAGAACCCTAGAAAACATGCTAGATGGGAGGGATGGTGCCCGAAGAGGCCCAATCAGGGTCCTAAATAGACATAGAAGTGAGAGAGGGTGCAGAAATGAGGGGACAATGTGATAGTGGTCAAAAGCACTCCCTAAGGAGGGCTAAACATTCTTATCTTGGAATTTCTTCCATTTTAAGATGATACACATGATAATCAATCTCACGACAATGAATTTCAATGTCCTTTCTCTTAATCAACATCTCCCTGAGTTTCTCTTTGGCTTCCTTGTATTGTTTGACATAGATTTGCAACTATAACTTTTGATTTTCAATACTTTTATCAAGTGTATACCTTTCCATTGTAAGATATTTTCTCTTCAGCGATTACACCTTCAAAATAAGATAACTAGCTCTGATACCAATTTTTGGGATAATGGAAAGGGTGTGTACTAAGAGGGGAGGGGTGAATCAGTACCCTTAAAATTTTTTAATCAATTCTTTGTAACTACTGATCTGTATTAATCAAAAAAGTATATTGCATACACCAAACATATAGTATCACTGCTAAAATGTAAATGCATGTAAAATAAATAATACACATATGTAAAATTAAGTACTCATAACACTAGTATTTTGGTATCGAAGGAAACCCCTGCTAGAAGGTTAAAACTGCGGTGGGGATGAGACCCACAAAACTTCACTACTGCAATAAATAAAGTAGCCTCTTAAAGCTTACAAAGAATGATCACTTCTAATGATCTTACCCTGTTAGGAGTAAAAATGAGATCGATTAGATCTACCTCATGTGAGGATTTTTTGACACAAGTTATGTGTGCACTCGGTTAAGAGATTTACAAAAGCACTGTTAATTCTACTCTATTAGGAGATTTAGGGGTCTATTACAATTGTTAGAGAGAAAAAAAAATTTGATCTGAAACATATACAATCTCAATATTGTTGATAGAGATCCATTAAGTGCATTCAAAATATATCACCTCAATGTGAATGATAATACCTTCTGCTTTGTAGCCTTGCTTATGTTATGAAAATTGATTGCTGCAATGTAGTCTCTGTCCTTGAAATCTCTTGTCCGATCTTTGATGTTTGTAGTATGGTGGCTACTTGATCATTTCTCGATCAACATACATTACAGAATTTAACATCTATACATTTATATATCAAATTTTATGACCTAATTAGGGTTTCACTATTACCTCCCTACCCTTAGATCAACGGTGTACATAATTTATCTTGATCATATAACATAGGAGACATAAAAAAATTAATGTTGTATATCCATAATTAATGCTCTCCTCGATCGTGTAAACCGTTATCTAGGTCGGAAAAAAAGTTGTTACATAGAATAATGTGCCATAACAAACTTTTATGTGGCCTCTGGTCCACTCATTTATTGTTGTCTCTCAGTGCTCGATGTAGTCTATGTATCCTGGTTATACTTCTTGTTCGGTTTATACTATGTAGCTCAGTGTTTTCTACTGCTTGGTGTATTCTGTTAGCTTGGGTATCACTGTACTTAGTTAACTCTGGGCGTGATCAGTGCTCTTGGTTAATTCTGCATGTCGATCAATATACCAGTTATCCTAGTTGTGACTCTATTACTGATTGTCCATGTTGAGTGCTTGAATACTAATGACAACTTCAATGCTCAATTGGAGTAACAGTATCTTGTTGTAGATTTGCATAGCCATATTCATGAAGATTTCCTTGGTAACACTTGGTAGCGGGAAGTTAGAGTGAAGATTGATCCTGAGAGAGACATTGTGAGTAGGTTTTCAAGCTATTCCTTAAATTCAGACAATTTTGTGATACCTTGGTCATATTTATGTGCCAATTTTAGGTGACCTTCATTCTTTAGTGATGTCAAAGGTACATCTTGTGTGTATTATGTACATCATGACATCAAGAAGATACATGATAACCTTATAAAATTATATCATTCGGTAAGGATGAGGTGTGATGTTTTTGACTTTGTGGCTAGATGCCTTGAGCGTCAAAGGGTGAAGAAAAACACCAACATTCAGCAGATCTTTTGAAGTCACATTCCATTCCAGAGTGGAAGTGGGATGCCATATTTATTAATTTTATCATAATGCTATCTATGTCATTGTGTTGTCATGATGCTATTCTGGTTATGGTGGACAAGTTGTCCAAGGTGGCTCACTTTTCCCCTATGAGATGCTCTTGTACTGCTGGTGTCGTATGCTAAATGTGGACCTCTTAATTCAACACAAACACAACATAGTCCTTACTCAATCGATGAATTCACAAAAACAAACATGAATTGTTTGTCCTGCAAATGCGATTGAAGCGACCTGTTGCCTCCTAATTAGATGTGGATGTTGAAGTTTACCCTCAGAACGAGAGCCAACAACCTGACCATTGCTAACATGGAGGATT
>MU226841.1:957828-984198 GCA_018584345.1 Thuja plicata | reverse complement strand
AAGCACTTAGGACTTTAGGATTAAATCAATTAATCATAGGGATTTTAGCTAATA
Source organism: Thuja plicata (assembly GCA_018584345.1). NCBI lineage: Eukaryota > Viridiplantae > Streptophyta > Pinopsida > Cupressales > Cupressaceae > Thuja > Thuja plicata. The sequence goes on along the minus strand of MU226841.1, from coordinate 984,144 downwards.
ATCATTTGAGAAATTAGGAATTGAGTGTAATGTCAGATTTATGCAAATTTGGGTTTTCTGCATTTGAAACTCAATCAATTAAAGTCAATTAGGAGAAGAATTTGCCTAATACAATAGGACTTCGAGGATAAGCACATGCACCAAAATTGATTGGATATTAGGTGCCAATTTTGGGGTGTTACAACTGGATCTATAACACATGTGTTTATGGAGGACATAGTTTAGTTGTATGGGATACCTCATAGGATCATTAGGGATCTAATGTTCACTTAAGAATCATGGACATTTCTTCAACATGATTTGGGAACTCAACTTAATTTTATTTCTCCATATCATCCCACGAATAATTATTAGACATAATGGGTGAATTAGGTTCTTGAGGATATGCTCTACATGTATGTGAGTATTCATTAGTTGAGGTGGGAGGAATTTATGTATTTAGTAGAGGTTTCTTATAATAATGAGAACCATAGTTCTCTTGGCATGTAGCCTTTTTAGGCCTTGTATGTGTAATAGATAAAAATGTGTATGGTGTGGAGGTGTGAATGTGATAAATGTATATGTTGTAAGGTATGAAAATGGTGTTGAGGAGAAGATAAGATTCTCTTCCTAACCCCAAATTTCACAAAGGAAAGATCCGCTTTGATCAACCATAAAAAAATGGTTAATGCACAAATGCATCAATCGATCAAAAATAAGAAGAAAGAAGAAAGCCTTACAATCCTGAATAATGGATAAAGAGTATGTAATAGATTTGAATTGATTAATACCTTAATTGAAATGAATGGAAGACAAGTGAAAACCTCAAAATATAGCAGATTTGGAAAAGCCTATTTTCTGATGTCTGTTGCGAGTTTAGGGAAGTTCTGTAACCAGATCTGGAACAGAAACAGAGAGATAGAAAAAACCTAGAAATATTTTTCCTTTCTGAGTTAGGTCAACCTTGACCTCTTTGTGGGGGTGCAAATTTACCCCACAATGTTGACCTCGACCTACACTGTTCCGAAGGAAATTTTGTTCGCAGACCCCAGAAGTTGGCTAAAAAGGGTATCCAAATCTGTTCCTAAATTCACTATCATGTAGCTGTACCTACAAAAAAAATAGTTTTATTTGTTGGGGGGGAAGGGTTTGCCTTGGTCAAACCCCATTTTTGGAATTAACCTTAAATTATAATTGAAATTATATAAATAAACAAAGAAAATAAACCAATTCACCTTGCTTCTATAGAAACCCTTGTGGCAGATTTGAATCCTTGGACCCACACGTATTTATGCACCAAATGAATGTAGAATTTAGGATGTAGGATTTCTCAAATCAATTACTTTTAGATATTTAACAACAATCTTGAATGGATCTTGGAATAGGAAGAGGCTTGCATGGATGTGGATGGAGAAATATTCAACAAGAGGGCTCCATAGAGCTTGAATCCTTCAATGGCTACCAATGGATCTCCTTGATGTATTGAATTATTGAATGTATTTGAATGCTTGCTTAAGTAGATCATTCATAGAGTTTGGATGGATGAAATTTCTTCTTTGATAGTTCTTCTTCTTACTTAGATAGTTTTCCAAGTCTTAGATGGTTAGAGAAAATGAGAGGAGAAGACTTCCTTATTTACCAATCTAGGGTACAATATTCTAGAGAGGCCTACATAGGAGAATTAAATTCCAATTAGACCTATACCCTTATAAGTGGACCTATATTAAATATAATTTCAAGATTCATTGCATCGAAGAGTGAAACAACTGACCTAGAAGCGGGAACTAAATCTTTCTGAATCCCGACATCTGGAAACCCCAGAAACTTGAAATTTGGACCCTAGGTCAGGGTCAAGGTCAACTCTGACCTAGGTCAGGGTCAAGATAAACCTAGATCTAGGTTATAGTTGAGGCCGAACTTGACCCTAAGGTCAAGGAACTTAGATTTGGAGATCAGGGTGCTAGAAATAGGCCGGAGAGTAGTGGAAAATGGGGTAGAACAGGGGGAAAAGCCAGATCCAAGTCAGCGACCCATTCAAGGAACTTGACATGACCACAAACCACTTACTTGGAGCCAAAATGGAAGTGCTTCCATTTTATGACTATACATTTATCCCCCACTTTAGCAAGATTATGGACTCGATGCAAATTATTGGTAAAGGAGATCATAAAGAAAAGATAATATTATTGAAATAAAAAGGGACAAAGGAATCCTCAAGCCCCCAGGGATCTAAGTATTTATCAACCCTAAGATAACAATAAGAGAGACATCACTAGTCAAAGAGAAAGAGAGAGAGGGTATGATTACCTTGCCCAGTGAGAACCTATTTCCCATTGTGAATCACACAAGGAAAAAGTGCAACTAGAAAGATGGAGTTGAACTGCCTAGTGAATGTGGCTACTCACTAGTCAACCCATCAAGGTTTTACTCTTAGGAATATTCTACTCCAAAAGAGAAAAGTCAATATATAGAAAGATCTAGTCTTAAGGACACCTTCCAACCTTAAGGGATCAAAACATTGTAAATTGAAAATGGAGGGATCAAGAGATCCTATAAGGTAAAAATACACTCTTTAAGGATTAGTCTCTAATCCATAAAGGGAGAAAATTTTTTAATTTTTGAAAATATTTTGAAAGTGTGTGTGTGCAAAAAGGTGAGTAGAGTGTATGCCCCCACATTAAAGTCATTGCTAACACTTTAACTAGAGCAATGGCTTTAACAAAAACATAAACAAATCCACTGATTACGTTTCCACTACGAGATGCCCCCAAGAAAAGACAAATCAAGGGAAATACCACATAAACATACAAAGAATACATAAGGGATCTACCTACCATGGGGTTATATGATCATAAGATAATATGTATATATAGATATGATATTATTGAAAATGAATTGACATCATTCCCCAAAGAAAGTAGAACTACAATACAATGGAGGAAAGAAAATGTAAGAATTAAAAAGAAGAGTCTTTTCGGACCACGACATGGAGACCAAAAAAATCAGTGCTACCATGTCACAAATCCAAGAATTTTTTTTTACGAACAATAGCATAGGTATAACATAAAATGAAACAACATATAGAAGAGTAGAGATACATATAGAATAATTATACAATAGGTTTGATTCCTTTATCACCTTGCACCAATAAATTAACAAGGGTCATATATTTAGCAAATACATTACGGGAGAAGCACAATACAATAGACAAACACATAAAAGGCTATCATGGAGGACAAGCCAATCAAGCGCATCACCTACTCTCCCCATCTTGGTTTATATCATCTAGGGAAGGTGGGAAACTCGCAAGAGGGACTATATCCAACACAGTAGGAATAATAGCCACTTCCAAACAATGATCCTCTTGAGAATCGCAATGTTCGATACTAGGTGTAATCATTAGTTGTGTGGAAAGTATATGAGGTGAATTGGTATCAAGATCAATAGTTTCATATTCATCATTAGCATCAATAGGATCATCAAGAGTATCTTCTTCAACAAGATTAATCGAAATAGAATATAAGATGCGAGTAGAATCATCATAATCATTCATCTTAACATCATTATTAACATTAACTTCCTCCAACACATAAGGCATAGGCTGGTCAAAAGAAGATAAAGAATTCAGAAGAACAGAGAAACGGGCCCTAGCATGAGCTTCACACTTCTTACGACATTCATTGGCATATTTTTTACATTTTGTCTTTTTTGAAATATGTTGAGAACCAGGAGGAACAAAAATTGGTTCCTTCACAGGTTCAATAGGAGGATTAGTAGGACTCTCAATAGGATAAAAAGTGATATTAGGAGTTTGATTAATAGAAATAGAAGTAATGGATAAAAGAGGTATATAAGGTGTAGGTAAAAGACCATGGTTAATATCCATTTGAGGCATGCTTAACTAAATAATCTTGTGATGTTTATAGGCTTGATATGAGTTGAAAAGGTTATCAGGTCGAGAAGGACATGAATTAGGTAATGAAGGGCAAAAGAAGTCAAGGGTAGTGCCATCCCTAGGCCTAAAAGGTTGATATAAACTATGATTAATTGTTTTCACCTCTTCATCATGAATGAACTTAATACAATTATGGATAGGAGAAGAAACAACACGCATGGTAGTCAACCGAGGAAAACCAAGCTTAACTTGAAATTGATCAGAAGTAGGGACAACAACGAAGGTAGTGTCCACAAATTTACCACAAAGTTCAACAGGTAAGGTAATAGAACCAAATGATGGAAAGATAAAACCATTACAATTTTGGATCCACACATCAGATGTATCATAATAATCATGTTGTAAGTTCTTCATAAAAAAGTTTTCTTCAGTGATGACATTGACTAAGGAAGAAGGATCAACAAGACAAGCATGCGTAGGTATCTTAGCAATCCTAGCATAAATGTAGAGGGGACCATCAGGAGCTTTAATAGTCTCAGAAATATCAAAGGTGATTGAGAGTTCTCAAGGTCTTTTATCCTTAGGTTGTTTTGAAGGTTTAGATTGAGGATTCGGTTTAGGTTTAGGTGAAATTTGAAGTTGAGGTTGAGATAAAGGACCTTGAATAGGAGGTTAAGATTGAGGCAGGAGTGGAGATACAGGTTGAGACAAAACAACATGCTCCACCTGGTTAACAATATGATTGATATCATCCATCTTTGAATCATAAACAATATCCACACAAGATGGCTAAACAATGGTATTAATATCATATGTAGGAAAATGATTCGTATAGATTTGAAGGTTTTGATTAGGATAAAATAAAAATTTATTCCCACTACCATCAAATTATCAAAAAATAGAGCATTAGAATCAATTAAGTCTTGAAACTTATGTTTTAGAGAATAACACTTCTCAGTATCATGGCCATTCTGACAATGGTATTGACAAAAGGCTTTGGGATCAAAGGATTTTGATGTCTTCATAGTAGGAAGAAGAGGTCGAAAAGGAGGTAAAGTCATCATATTAGCAGTCAACAATTTACTCATAATAGAATGTAAATATTTGGAAAGAGGAGTAAATGTATGATTTAAACAAAAAGAAGTGGATGCAGAAGTGACATTGTGAGATGCAACAACAACTTTATCAACAACGGCATTTTCTTGTTTATTGATTTTTACATAGTTGTTAGGCTTCTGAAACTTATTGGGATTAGGAGAAACATCACTCTTATCAATTGGAACATGAGCCATTAGAGTCTTTCTCTCAAATTAACTCACTTGTAATTGATAATGATGAAGCGCTGCACAAAGTTGTTGAAAAGAAGTAAATTCAATAAGCAAAATCTTATCTCTAATATCATTTTGCAAATTTGAAATAAACATATGCTGAATATCAATATCAGGAATAGGATAAGAAATATGAGCATACAAGTGATTAAATGTACCATTAAATTTAGTGAATTTCTCTTTAGTATTTTGTTTAAAATGCATCAAATCAGTTAAGGACACTTGTAGACCAATGTTATTTTTGATCTATTGAATAAAGGTATTAGCAAGTTTTGGAAAAGAATCAATAGAATAAGGAGGCAAGGAACAATACCATTGCAAGGCCTTATCATGAAAGGTTCTAGCAAACAACTTGGCTAAAATCCTATGGTAATGAGCATAGTCACTACAAAGGATTTGAAATGTTTTAACATGCATGACATGATCTCCCTTACCATTTTAATTCTCAAGATGAGGCATATCGACTTGTTGAGGGATAGTAGCATGAATAGTGTCTAGGGATAAAGGGATACCCATGTCACATGTAGGAATACTAAACTTGGATTGAGTTAAGGATGTAAGTTTTTGTTGTAAAGAGGACACCATTTGAGCTAGACTAATTATGGTGGAATCATTATAATAAATAGGAGGCATAGAAACATTAGGAACACTAGGAAAAGTGTAGGAAGTGGCAGGAATATAAGACACAACTGGTGGAACATTTGGAACCATAGTTGGAAGAGGATTGGAATAAGAAAAAGGAACACTATGGTATGAAGGTTGTGAGGTAGGTAAATATACCGGTAGAAAACTCATAGGAAGAGATGGAAGTGGAAGATTTGAAGCTAGAGGATTGGAAAATGTAAGAGATGTAGTCACTAAAGGAGGAGTATAAGTAGGATTGTTAGGTAAAGAAAGAGAAGAAGGTTCCACACTAGTGAAAGGAGGAGTAAATCCTAAATCTTGAGATTCTTGAGCTAAATTTTTAACATTTAAATGCACAAGATGAGTAATAACACGCAAGAGATTAACACCTTGATCACTGTCATGAAGGAATTTCTTAAGACCCTCTATAGCTTGGATATAATCTTGACTATGGTTTTATTGAATAAGCCAATTTCCCATTTTATCAAGTTCAGTTGATAGTTTTTGGACTTGCTGAGGAGGAACTCTTAAAGCATCATCCTCATCATGAGATGAGTGGGAAGAGTTATGCTCCGTAGAAGCATTAGAATAACAAGTGATCAAATTATCATCTGGGATTCTAAGGAAAGGAAAGGAAGACTCGAGATCAAAGGAACCCATAAGTCTATGACTTTTTCTAACCAAAATATTATAAGTAGGACTAGAGGTAGTAAAGCTCATACACCAATGCAATGCAAATGAACTAAAATAAGAAAATGTTAAGTTAAGAACATAAAAGAAGGATAATATAATATTCATGCAAGATCTAACATGAAATGTAAATATAACACCAAAAATAAAGAGTTGTCTATCACGAGTTCACCAAAATGTAATAGATAAAATAATGTGTATGGTGCGGAGGCATGAATTTGATAAATGTATATGTTGTAAGGTATGAAAATAGTGTTGAGGAGAAGATAAGATTCTCTTCCTAACCCCAAATTTCACAAAGGAAAGATCCACTTTGATCAACCATAAGAAAATGGTTAATGCACAAATGCATCAATCAATCATAAATAAGAAGAAAGAAGAAAGAATTACAATCCTGAATAATGGATAAAGAGTATGTAATATATTTGAATTGATTAAGACCTTAATATAAATGAATGGAATAAAAGTACTAACCTCAAAATATAGCGAATCTAGAAAATCCTATTTTTTGATGTCTGTGTTGAGTTTCGGGAAGTTCTGCAACCAGATCTGGAACAAAAATGCAGAGATGTACAAAAACCAGAAACATTTTTCCTTTTTGAGTTAGGTTGACCTTGACCTATTTATAGGGGTGAAATTGTACCCCATAATGTTGACCTCAACCTGCACTGCTCTGACAGAAATTCTATTCAAGGATCTCAGAAGTTGGCCGAAAAGGGTATCCAAATCTGTTCCTAAATTTGATGTCATGTACCTGTACTTGCAAGATAAATGGTTTTTTTTTTGTTTGGGGGGAGGGTTTTGCCTTGGTCAAACCCAAGATTTGGAATTAACCTTAAATTATAATTGAAATTGCATAAATAAACAAAGAAAATAAACCAATTCACCTTGCTTATATAGAAACCCTTGTGGCGGATTTGAATCCTTGGATCCACAAGTATGTATGCACCAAATGAAGCTAGAATGTAGAATTTAGGATGTAGGATGTCTCAAATAAATTGATTTTAGATCTTCAACAACAATCTTGAATGGATCTTGGAATAGGAAGAGGCTTGCATGGATGTGGATGGAGAAATCTTCAACAAGAGGGATGCATAGAGCTTGAATCCTTCAATGGCTACCAATGGATCTCCTTGATGAATTGAATGCTTCAATGTCTTTGAATGCTTGCTTTAATTGATCATGTATAGAGTTTAGATGGATGAAATTTCTTCTTTGATAGTTCTTCTTCTTACTTAGATAGTTTTCCAAGTCTTAGATGGTTAGAGAAAATGAGAGGAGAAGGCTTCCTTATATACCAATCCAGGGCACAAGATTCTAGGGAGGCCTACAAAGGAGATTTAAATTCCAATTAGACCTATACCCTTAGAAGTGGACCTATATTAAATATAATTTTAAGATTCATTTCCTCGAAGACCGAAACAATTGACTTGGAAGTGGGAATTAAATCTTTCTGAAGCCCGACATATGGAAACCCTGCAAACTTGAAATTTGGACCCTGGGTTAGGGTCAAGGTCATATGACCTAGGTTAAGGTTAAGGTTGACCTTGACCTAGGTTAGGGTTGAGGTCGACCTTGACCCTAAGGTCAAGGAACTCAAATTTGCAGATCAGGGAGCTAGAAATAGGCCGAAGAGAAGTGGAAAATGGGGCAGAACAGGGGGAAAAGCCAGATAAAAGTTAGAGACCCATTCAAGGCACTTGAAATGACCCCAAACCACTTACTCGGAGGGATAAACCAGTCCAATATGGAAGTGATTCCATTTTTTGACTATACAGTATGGTCGAGACTGTCGTACACCTTTGAGTTGGGATAGTTTAGAGGCTTGCATTGTGTTGGGTCCAGAGATGCTTCAAGATATGTAGCAATAGGTGGTTTATATTATAGAGCATTTGGTTACTGGTAAATAATTCTAGAAGAAGTATATTGTTTCCAATAGATTGGATCATCAATTCTAGGTGGGTGACCATGTGTTTTTTTGAGTTTTTCCATGAAAGAGTCTCATCTATCATGTGAAAGGTTCTAAATTAGCACCACATTTTGTTGGGACTTTTGATATTCTAGAGAGGATGGATAATGTTCCCTACCGCCTGGAATTTGCACCTAAGCTATCTCATATCCATGATGTTTTCCATATTTCTATGCTTAGACAATATATTATCGATGTGATCCATGTTCTTGATTGGGGTACTTTATAGGTAGAGGATGACATATTTCTTTGGAGACCTTTCATATTCTAAGCATCGAGCTAACCTTTAGGAGTTGAGAAATCAAGTAGGTAAGTGTCCAATGGGACTTGAGTGATGAGACTTCAACTAATTTGGAGGATGCTTCATGGTTGAGATATTTGCACCCCTATATTTTTGTAGGCTTCCACGAGTAAGCATAGGCCTAGGAGGGAGGATGTAGTGCTTCCTGTGGTTGTATATTATTCTTTTGTGTTTTGATCTAAGGTAGAATTTATTTTCTAATTCTATGACTATTCCCATATTATTATTTTGGTATTAGATTTTGAGTTATTCCCCTACTACTGTTATGATTATTTTTGTTCATATTGATATCAATGTTTTTTTAGAGGGTAGTTTGTACTTATGATCAGTGATGATCATATATTCATGATTACTCTATTATGCGTCATAATGTTATCTGATGTTATATGATGATATATGGTGTATATTTTTGTATGAGATATTTTGAGTTTATATAGATAATGATGTGATTTGATGATTTTTTCATTGATGTATGTGCTAGTGGTCATTGAGATATTTCTATTTACCATGTTTGGTTATTATCTTGATCAAGATTTATTATATTCTTTTATTGTCATAATGTGTTATTTAGATTCATATATTAAATAGAATAACTATGGTGATGTTTAAATGAGGATTAAAATGAAAGAAATGACTTTGTAACATTTGAATATATAAGAATGATTATGTTGTTAAAATTTACCTTCATTAATTTTAGTTTCTAGATTAATATGCATCTACTTTGGCTATATTATTATGTGAGAAACTATACTTTATGTGTATATGTTGTAGTGTTGGCAGGTACCAAAATTGACTCCACCTGGCTTCATACATTTGAGCATGTCTTTATTCCCAATAATGGTTACAAGAGATAGTCACATTGGCCTCCCATCATACTTAGCCATTATATTTGCTAGTTGGAATGATGTATCTTAATTATATTATTATACCTGTAGTTATTTGTAGGTAAAGTATGAATTTCATTTACATAATGTTGAAGACCAACACATGCTTTTGCATTGTTGAGTATCTGCAACTGCTCATAGTTGTGCTAAGTTAATTTAATTTATGATTTAAATATTATTATGTTGATTTATAGTTGCCAAAAAATATGTGTTGGAAAGTTGGATGTTTTTTCATTGATGTCAACATATCAGTTGGATTGATCAGAAGGCCTGATTGTTTGATGCTAACTTATTTTTGTAGTTTTTCTAGTGGAACATGATATTTAGAGGTTCGGTGAGGTTCGTATTATAGATAAGGAGTAGCATACCTCATGGAATGTTGGTGAGGTTTTCTAATTTGTCCATTTCAAGTTGCAAATGTTGTCATGAAGATTTGAGTATGATTTGAAGTTGGAGTTGGTAATTAGTAGAAAATGTGGTAGATAGAGTTGATAGTGAGATATAAAGAGGTTTGGTGTGCACGACCAGTCTAGAATCTGTCGGTGTGCATCAAGGAGTATGTTTGGGACATACTTAGGTGTTCCCAATTTAAAGGGTTTATACTTTAGAGACCTGTAAGGCATATTTTTGTTGTCACAGAGGTTGTGAATAGTGTTCTTAAGGCTCAGTTTAAAAGGTGTTGGAAAATATAAAGACTAGGATGGATTTGATTGTTTATGTTTTGTTCATTATGCTAAAGGATGTCTTTAAGTGTGTTCTTGATGATTTGGTGGTCCAAATGGATTGTAATGATCAAATTGGTTTATTTTTTGGTCAACAATAATATTCTTATTATTTTATTTTGTTCTTCACCAACTTGGTTGGTAATTCATGTTGCACAAGATCAAGGTGCAAAATCTTGAAGAGTTATGATCTTGAGGTGGTTGTTATGATTATGGCTATTATTTGGTGGTGGAAAGAGTTAAACTATGATTTTTGGCACATGATTTCAAGTTGAAATCAAGGTGGTGGCCAACCTTATTATTTGTTAAGGTTGATTATATAAATTTGATCTAGGGTTTGATGTGGATGTGTGGATCATATGTGCAGATGTTAGAGATTTCTAGAAGATCAAGAGCTACATTGAAACTATATCAGACATATGGTAGATGCCATTCTCAAAGTTCACAAAAATCTTAGATCATTATAGTGATCTTTTGTAAGGTAGTGAGCCTTCCACAGGATTGTAGCTCGAGGCTTTTTATTTGAGCAATGAGTTCTAGGCACTGATCCTGAATAGATATGCATTCCCCATTATTATAATATGTTTATAATTCTAACAAAGGATTTACTTATTGTGAGTAATCAACCCCACTATGGTTTTTCCCCTAACAGGGTTTCCACGATAAAAATTATTGTGTCAAGCATTGTGGATGTGTTTATGATTTGTGGATGCTTCTATATTTCATGGTTAATTAATCAAATCAAATCTTAGGAGTTTATACTTGAAATTTTTTAAGTTTAAGGGTTTTAAAGTTAAAGTTTAGGAACAACTAATTCACCACTCTCTTAGTTTTTCTCTTCCATAATATCAACAATTTTTATCAGAGTTGTGGCCCCTTGGTGTAAGCTTAATAGCTTAAGGGAGATCCAATATGGCATCCTATAGGAAGGAAAGTCCTAGGTTTGAAGGCACAAGTTACCCCATATGGAAGGGTCAGATGAATACTCACCTAAGATGCATTGGAGAAGAGTACTGGAAAATCACTAAGGCATCTTACACTCATACAAATCTTTCTACTGCTACTCTAGATGAGAACAAGTAATTTGAGTACAAAATAAGTGAAAAAGAAGCATTGCTAAGAGCCGTATCAGATACTAAATATAAAAACATGATGGAGTTAGAGACTTCTCATCAGGTAGGGACAAATCTAGAGACCCTACATGAAGGTGATTCATGTGTTAAGCACATCAAGTTGCAAATTTTGAAGGGAAAGTATTAATCTCTAAAAATGTCTGAGGATGAGAACGTAAACTCTTACATGAAAAATATAAATGAACTATTTTGTGGAATTAGATTTTCTCATGGTACATTAGATGAGGGATAAATTTTCTCAAAGGTATTGAGATCCTTTCCCCCTTCTTGCAAAAGAAAATTCGATGATATTGAAGAGATAAAAACTATTGCCACTATGACTAGAGATACATTGGTCGGTAACTTGTTTTATTTTGAAATGAGTTATTTTGGTGAATATCGTCACAAGTTGAATCTTCTTTCAAAGATACTATATCAAGAAGGGACATGCATAGATCAGATTAGGGTGAAGGATTTACAAGAAAAATGTCAAGATTTGAAAAGGAGATGAAATAAATTGAAGAAGAAGAGAAAGAGCTTCATGAATTGGAAGCACTGATAGAGAGATCATGAAGGAATATGAGTTAGAGAGACTTTGAAAGATAATTGTGGATATCATTGGTAGTATTATTGATTATTCTCTAAGAGGGAGATATATTGGTTTTGATGACATGTAACTGATTGAATTTTTGATAATGTTAAGTTGAAGATGATGCAAGATATTAAATCAGTTAATGGTTTGTATTGTCATTGATGTCAACTTGATATCATCTATACGGTCATGTACATAATGCCAAAGACTTCAGAGAATCAATGGAACAGAGATTATTCTTTTAGCAATGCATAAAAGTCAAGTATTCACTAAGTGACAGACAACATTGACAGAGTGCACACCATCGGTAAATGCAAAGAACAAAAGTAATAGTGATACCCGACAAGCAGAAGATAGTGTTGCCCGACGAAGAAAAATCACAGGATGCCCGACGAGCTGAAAATAGAGTTTCTTGACGAGAAAAATCCAATGATGCTTGATGGATGGAGATCTTGAAGCTGACTAGAGTTACACCAATGGAAGTGGCAGTTGTCACTGATGACTAACTGTAGAGTTGACCGACAGAATAGAGAGTTTAGAAAATGAAAAAATATCTAGCTGGCAGAGCTTAAGGATAGACTTAACTGGTTGTTTTATTTTTTTTATTTGAGTAGAGTTAAGTAATTGATTTAAAGAAGATTTGTACAGTTGGCAAGAAGATAACTATGAGATAAATCAAGAGTTAAAGCTTTAAATCAGATTGGCTAGATTGTTTTTCACGCCAAGAATCAAGAATCAAGAAATAGGGTATATCATGTCTATATAAGAGACACACATAATTCATTTCCACAATCACATACACGGGAAGGGGAGTGAATAGAAAGAGGATGCTGAAGAGAAACTGATGAAGGATAACTTCATACAGTCCTGATTAATCAAGCTAAAGGAGAGCTAAAGTATTCTGCAAACACCGACAAACAGTGAAGCACAACATCACAGAGCAGAAAGTGTGGAGCACAAAGAATTGAATTGATACATTGATCAGAGAGGTAATGTACTTAAATAGATCTAAAAATCTACAATTCAAGTTGCATTAGAAACAAGTCATAGTGTTTCAGTTTAACCATTGAAGCATCAAGTCTCTTAACATAGCAGGACCTAACCGTCTTCTATATATTGAGGTACATCGCAAGGAGTGCCAAAAAGGTTTATTCATGAAAGTAGCATTGAAATTGAATAAATCCTATTGACAGCGTAAGAAGAAGGTTGATTCAAGGATGGTAGAAAGATTTTCCTAAATCCTATTGACAGTCTAAGGAGGCTAATTCAAGGATGGTAGCAAATAAATGCTCGATACTAAGTGACAACCTCTATGTATAAAATCCTCTAACAAGGTCACACCTAATAGTGTGTTTTTAACCTTTAACAAGGTTGGCTCCTAATAGGGCTCACTTTAGAAGAGTGAAAATTTGGGGTACCGGTCCCAATGGTTTACCCCTTAATAGGGTTTCCATGTTAAAATCCATGTGTTATGTGTGTATGGCTTATTACTGTATTGTTTTACATTTCACATATGCATTTCTGGATTGATTGGTATACTCTACATATTTATTGAGTATCGATAAATAGTTTTACTGCTTATCGGTAATCAAGGAGAATAAGGACAGTCAAGGAAAACCAATAGATAGTTAATCATTATTAGTATTTCATGGCATACATCTTGTAGGGACTTAATAATCTGAGATGTATTTGATTGGTGGTTAAAGTTTAAAGGATAAAAATTTTGAGGTCACTGGTTCACCCCCCCTCTCAATTATTACTAACAGGTTTCTGATTGCATTACTCATTTTTCACATCATATGTTTCCATAAATTCAAAAGGGGGATATTTTTGGCAAGTTGGAAGTTGGATATGTTGTCATTGATGTTAACATATAAGTATGATTGGTAAGAAGGTCTGATTTTTTGATGCTAACTTATCTATTGTAGTTTTACCAGTGGAATAGGACGTTGAAAGGTCTAGTGAGGTTCAAATATTGCAGATAAGGAGTAGCACACCACATGGAATTTTTTTAGGTTGTCTATGTAGTTGATGTAAATTTGAAGAGGTTGGCATGAATATTCAAGTATGATTTGAAGTCAGATTTGGTAACTAGAAGATAGTGTGGTAGACAGAGTTGATAATGAGATAGAAAGAGGTTTGGTGTGCACGATCAATCTGGAATCTCTCTATGAACATCAAGGAGTAGGTTTCAAACATACTCATGTGTTCCTAATTCAAAGGATTTATACTTAAAAGATCTGTAAGGCATATTTTTTCTTTCACATAGGTTGTGTACAATGCTCTTGATGTTTAGTTTAAAAGGTCCTAGAAAATCCAATGACTAGGATGGATTTGAATGTTTGTGTGCTATTCATGATGCTGAAGGATGTTCTTGAAGTGTGTTTTGATGAGTTGGTGGTCCACATGGATTGAAAAGATCAGATTGGTGGATTTTTTTAGTCACCAATAATATTCTGATTATTTTCTTTTGTTCTTGGTCGATTTGGTTGGTAAATCATGTTGCGCAAGATCAAGGTGTTAAATCTAGAAGAGTTATGATCTCAAGGTGGTTTTTATGGATCGTGACTATTGTTTTACAGTGGAAGGAGTGAAGCCATGATTTTTGGCACATGATTTCAAGTTGAAATCAAGGTGGTGGCCGACCTTTTTATTTATCAAGGTTGATGATATAAATTTAATCTAGGGTTTGATGCAGATGTGCGGATTGTGTGCGAATGTTAGTGATTTATAGAAGAGCAAGAGTTTGATTTAGTGGTGATCATAAGTGTTAAAACAAAGGGTTAGAAAAAGGTCTATATTGTGCTGCATTAGAACTTTATCAAACATATGGTAGATGTCTTTCTCACAGTTTACACAAATCTTAGATCATTATAGTGATCTTTTGTAAGGAAGTGAGCCTTGCTTAGGTTTGTAGCCCGAGGATTTTCATTTGAGCAGTGAGCTCTAGGTAGTGAGCCTGAATGTATGTGCATTCCCCATTGTTGTAATATGTTTATAATTCTAACAAGGTATTTACTTATTGTGGGTAATCAACCCCACCATGGTTTTTCCCCTCACACAATTTCCATTATAAAAAAATCTGTGCCAAGCATTGTGGATGTGTTTCTTATTTGTGGATTCTTGTATATTTCATGGTTAATTAATCATATCAGATCTTCGAAGTTTATGATTAAAAGTTTTGAATTTTAAGGGCTTTAAAGTTGAAGTGTTTTGAAGTTGAAGTTTAGGAACAACTAATTCACCTCCCCTCTTAGTTGTTTTGTACCATATTATCAACAATACATTTTAATATTATTCTATTTAATTGGAATTTGATAAATTAAATGTTGAAAGCTTTGGGGGTTTTAGATTTGGCCTTTAAGTCTTTTTAATTTAATTAATTTTCTAAATTTAGCCCAATGTCTTTTTGAAGAGTTCTTTATATTTTTGAAATGTAATATATTTCCTCTCTTTTAATTTGAGAATTTCAAAATTGCTCCAAAACCTCTTGTTGAGAAATTTGAAAATTGATTTTTTAACTAAAAGAGGGGTAAAACTTTATTTAAACACAAGAGAGAAACAAAAGGGAAAAGACACCAGCAAAGATAACACTACAAAACCTTGGCACTATCCACTAGTTGATCTAACATATGAGACACATCAAGAAGTAATTTCCCCTTATCTACAATATGCTAATCTTGTATATGATCCAAAGACCATTTTTGCAAATAATCTACAAAACCATTCCACTCCCTAGGAACGTGAGTAAAATTAATAGATTCCAAGTAATTGCACAAATGGAGAATCTATCAGATAAGTGAAGTTAAGTGCCGACTAACACCCTCAATCTATTTCCAAGTTAACAAAGACACCACCATGTGAGAATAAGACTCACAAATAATCCTATTCCAGCCAAGAACACAACATCTCTCAATAACATACAAAATAGAAAGAGCCTCCATCATATTTGTATGAAAGCCCTTATAAATAGAAAAAATGGACTGAATATCACTAGAACTATCTCAAACAACTCCTCCAATTCCAGCATGTTGACGTTTCTCCATAGATGAGCCATCATTTCTAATTTTGAAAACTTTGTGAGGAGGGGGAGTCTAATGGCCCTCTTGATTAATCCTTCATAAAGGATGCCTACATCTACTACTTTTGACCTGACCAACACACTTGAGAGCACCACCTTGAAGAGGAAATTCAAGATGATTGCAAACCAAAATATCCCCAAGATCCACACCTCTATTAATCTCACACTTAGCCAAAATAGTCTCATGAAGAGAGTGAGTAATTTTCCACCATAAGTGAACAAAAACAATCCTAGCATCTTGAAAAATACTCAAATTCCTCTTCATTTAGACATGCCAAAAATGAAAGAAGGACCAAGAGCCCACAAACCTCAAGAAAAGAGAATTAGCAGGGGTATTAACCCAACGGGTGGAAAAATCATACAAAGAGGAGACACGCCAACATGTCTGACTCCAAAAACCTCACCATAAATGCTAGATCTCCTTTACAAAGGAGCACTGGTAGAAAGGATGAGAAAAAAATCCTCACTAATACAACACAAGATGCACATCAAGGGGCCATGAAATCCCCACTTGCATAAATTATCCCAGGTAAGATAACGATTTTGAACCACCAACCACATGAAAAAATTGCACTTGGGCCAAGAAAATTTATTCCAAACCTACTTCCACCAAGGCACCTCAATACCTCCAACAATTGACTATTAAGCTCTATGTATCATGCAGAAACAAAGTATTTAGTAGACAAATCAAAAACTCAAGCCAAGACATTCAGTCTTTCCAAGAAATTGCACTCCTGCAAAGTAAGAATTTAAGTTAGCTGATTTTGGTCCCTCTCTAGGCAACTCAATGGCCAATCAGAAGAATGCTTCCATCTATAACCAAAATCTAGACCAAAATTCTGAATAGTCTTTTAATGAACAACATTATCCCACTTAGCTACTATAAAACAATCACAGAGGGGTTGTAGATGCAGATACATGGATAGAAGAGGAGGATGCCCATCCCAAGGATATATCCAAAAGAGAGCTTCAAATCCCCTATTGTAGATCCAAAATGACCCCTCTTAACTAGTTGAGACACTATTTTTATAGTATTCCAAACCATAGAGCCCTTTCTCTCAAAAGGATAGTGAGAAAAATCCAAATATTCAACCTTGCTTAAATACTTATGCATGAGAATGTGGGCCCAGAGTTAATTTTGGCTAGTACACTAATACTAATATAATTTGGTTGCAAGAGCCTTCCCACTCAAAACAACAAATTGAAGGCCCAAACCCACCACCTTATTTGGATGACACACAGATTCTACTTAATTAAGCTCCACTTATAATTTTGGAAATTACCACTCTAAAGGAATTGGCAAGAAAGAGAATAAAATTCCTTATGAAAATAGATAGGGGATGTCTAAACCAAACCTATATAAATAGGAAGATCCCGAATAACAGATTAAGGAAGGGTCATGCGAGAAGTAGTTGAAAGCCACTGATGAGTCCAATTGTTAGCCTTTCAACATAACTTATCAAGAAATCCATGACATAACAGTCTAGGTTTTCTACTAACAATAACAGGAATTACCAGACAAAGCAAGGAGAGAGACCCAATCTAAAACCTCAAGATGTTAGTAGTCCTCCATTGAATACATTCTAGAGTATTGAAAAAATAGATTGAATATTTATGCTCATTTATTTTCTGACCTGAAGCAGATAAATATATTTCTAGTGTTTGCCTTAAGGAATTAGCTTCATGTAGCTAAAAAATCCCCATAAGAGAAGTATCATCCACAAACTAGAGATGAGAAAGCTTAGGCAGCCCATTACCCCAACTCCAGCCATGAATCAAGTCTTGGGAAACCTGAGACTTAATAAATATGATGGCATTATTTTGCCATTAGTATACTCAGAAGAAAAACACAGTCAGAAAGCATTACCGGTAGACAGAAGGCATCACCAGTGAACCAAAAGAAGTATCGGTGAAATGCAAGCATACCCGACAACACAAAGAATTTTTGAGAAAAATGCTAAGTATAAATGTGACAAGCTTCACCGGCAAACATAAGCATTACCGGCGAACATAAGCATTACCGGCGAACATAAGCATTACCGGAGAACATAAGCATTACCGGTAAACACAAGCATTACTAGCAACATAGTTTCCAGAATCAACCCGAATGGAACAGACAAGCATACCCGACGACATGTTCAGAGAAAGGAACACCAATGATCAAGAAAATTGACCATCAGAACCAACAGACAGATCAAGAACCCGCAAATTGTGGATATGAGTTTTACATGTCAATTAAAGCAATGTAAATCTATTTATAGAGTTTTATTTTTTTTTTAAATTAGATTAGATGGTCATGCATGCTTTATGTAAATGCTTTAAAGCATCCTAACGGATCTAAAGCATATCTAACTACAGATCAAGATCAAGTTGTATATCTTGAATCTAGAGTTAACATGTAAATGCATGAATCAAGAATTGAGCCTAGATTAGTATAAATAGATGTTCATACTCAATTGTGAGTACATGAATTCTTAATAATTGATAGCCACGAAGAGCATCTAAGGAGCAGAAGGCAGAATTCATTCAAAGAGCACAAACATAGTATATCAGTTATCAAAGAACACACAGAGGCTACTGACGAGTAGATAAAGGTAATACTCAATCATGGAAGGATGATTAATAGTATTTTTGGAGCTTTATAGGATTTGTTTATCAGAAATTGAAGATTTCATTTATCATCAGATCAAAGACCTATGTAGTTTCACTCTAACAAGTGCATCACATCTAAAATCCTTTTGTAGAAGGTGGACTTAACCATCCTTTGTAAATCTCTTAACAGAGTGCACACTTAACAGTGTTGTTAAAAGCTTCAAACGAAGTAGATCTTAATAGGTCTCCACTGTAATACTCCTAACAGGGTAGGTCATCAGAAGTGACCAAATTGTAAGCCTTAACTGGCTCTTCTTATCTGCAGATAGTGAAGTTTGTGGGTGACAATCCCCACCGCAGCTTTTACTTCCTTAACAGGAGTTTTCTGCGATATCATATCTTGTGTTATGTGTTATCAAATTTCAAGTATGTTTCCTTTACTGTTACACATCAAATGGAATGTATGATATGATTTCATATACATAAACAAAGATGAACAAATAGATAAGTTGTTTTACAAACTAATGACTAAGGGTTAATGGACTAACCAAGAAATTTTTTAGAGGTACTGATTCACCCCTCCCCTCTCAGTACATCATCTCAATATAATTCCAACAAAATATACCAAAGCCCCCCGCCATAATAATAAACAAATAGGAAGAAAGAGGATCCCCTTAGTGAAGAACCCTAGAGGTGCCAAATAATTCATAAGGATCCTCATTTAGAATAATAGAGGAGGATGAAGAAACATTATAGTCCAACTAACCCACTTTGGACTAAAGCCAAAGGCAGTGAGAACTTCCCACAAAAAGAACCACTTAACTCTATCATAAGCTTTATCCAAATCTAGATTGATAAAAATAGTTTTCTCCTTGGAAACTTCCATGGAATGAATGGCTTTAGAGGAAAAAGCCACCCCATCAAAAATTTTTCTTGTAGCCATGAAACCCCCTTACTCATCTAAGACCAAGGTGGGATTCCAAGGTTTAAGCCTCTTGACAATCAACTTAGTAATAAGTTTGTAGACCACATTACACAGAGAAACAGGCTGAAAGAAGTCCAGATGAGTAGCACCTTCCTTCTAAGGAGTAAGAAAAAGGAAAGTAGAATTTAAGGCCCTAAGAATCTTCTTGTTGACATGATATTCACAAACCACCTATAAAAAATCCACATTGATAATATCCCATAATTCTTTAAAAAGTTCATCTGGAAACCCAACGGGTCCTAGAGCTTTACCCTTACGCATCCCAAAAATAACCTCCTCCAATTCTGACAAAGATATCAGATGCATGAGGGCTTCATTCATTACATTGGTGGCTAGAGAGGTAATAGAAGAAATGATCATATTCTATTCATTATCAACAAGAAGTGAATCAACATAAAAGAGAGAAGAGTAATACTGAGTAGGATCATGAGACATAGCTGGAAAATATGACAAGTGAATAAATTCTAAATTAACCAAATATATATATATATATATATATATATATATATATATATATATATTTTGATGAGATTGCACTAATTTATTAAAAAAATATGTATTCTTGTTCCCTTCCTGAATCTAGTCAATGTTGGTCTTTTTCTTCCAAAAAGTATCTTCTCTAAGTTCCTATTCCTCCAATTCCTTGACATCCTGAGACTCTGATTTTCCCAACTCCTCTGATAAGCTAATACCCCAAATTTGAAAACTGATAACATCAAGGTAGGTTTGAACCCTACTCTTCTTAGCATAAATATAACCAAAGCTAAACCTATTTTGTTTCTTAAGCTTCCATTTAATAAATTGTAATTTCTTAATAAAATAATACATAACAGTACCATACGCAGGACCATCATCCCTCCACCAATGGACCATCAAATCATTCAAGGAAGATTCATGAATCCACATCAGTTGGAAATTAAAAGGTGGATTTTTAGGAACTACTATACAAATAGTTGAAAATTTGATTGGCCAATGATCAAATCCTCTCCAAACAAGAATTTCAAAAGTAGTACTCAAGTGACCCCCAACTTAAAAATAGGATAACACAAATTTTTCTAATCATTCAGAGATAACATATTTTCCTCCTCTTCTATTATTACAAGTAAAGAGATGCTTATCCAATTCTAATATAAATTAGAATTAGAAGGTCAACTTTCTCATGAAAGAGATTAGAGGAAGGGCCCAATCAAGTTAACCCCCCTCTTCTCATCCGAACTTAACAATGATTTGAAATCACCAACTAAAACCCAAGGAAATAAAGGAGAAAAAGTTGTAACATACCTTATATAAGACCAAAGAAATTTTTTTACATGAAAATCAACTAGAGTATACACATTAGTAACCAAAATAATCTCACCAGACTCTAGAATAGAGACAACCATAGAGAGAGTATAGTGGCTAGAGATCCACAAGGAGGGAACAATATTTCTCAAATCCCAAAGAGAGCTAGACCTAAAAAGAAACCCTAAGAACTAATGCACTAAAACTAACCATCATTCCAAATATTAGAAGCACACAAAATTATGGAGTCAACTAAAAGCTTAGTCTCCTGAATAAAAAATATAGTTGTAGAATAAAATACTACCAACTCATGAATAGAATTTTGTTAAGGGATACTATTCAACCCCCTAAAATTCCATGATAAAATAATCATTAAAGAGAGTGGAAGAAGTGAGCCTCAATGGGACTGAAAGATCTAGAATCCACCAACATTTCCCTAGTTATTTTGAGCTTTTCATGATCCTTTTTGGTGTCCACCTTTCAAAGGGGTGTCGAAAGAAACTTTCTGGAGGGGGATTTGTTGCAAACCCAGAGCTAGAAAAGATCTTTTACCTTCACTAGATGTTCGCACCCCCTTAGCCAAATTATCCAAAATAATAACATCTTGTAAATCTATAGGGTCATCCAAAGAACCAACCTCAGGGCCAGTATGGGACACTCTGTGCTTCTAAACAACATCTTGAGGCATAACAATCGTCTCCTAATTCATATGATCCACAACCATACTAGCTTCCCCTGAAGAGACATCCACTAGAATACCTTCCTCTAAGGCTATAGTATCTATCACTTCAAACTGATTAAATCCCTCATCAGACTGTCAATCCCTATAAGACTAATTTTGAACCCTCCCCTTATCCTATAATTAAAAATAATGAAAACATCATTATCAAGGTCATGTTTTTTTATAGGTGCATTTCCTTTGCCTCCTTTATTTGCCTTCAGAACCAAGGAAGAAGGAGAACCACCAAGGCCATCAAAAGAACCACCAAAACCTTTATTAACATGAGTATGCTAACACTATAGATGCCCATACTCATGACATATTTGACATTGGAAAGGAAGTATCTCATAATCCAATTATTAAACCCTCGTAGAAGAGCCTAAAAAATATTTCCAAAGAATCTGGCAATGGATTATTCAAATCAATTTCAAAAAAAATATGGGCATAAGTAATTATATTTTTATCAAGAGCCTATTGTGGTATCACAACTGGCTTCCCAAGAAGAGAAGCAATCTACCACAAAATATCTTCCTGCCAAAACTCTAACAAAAGCCACGGTAGATACACCCAAATAGGTACCCTTGAGATAAATTCCTTTGCCAAATTGAAACTTGCATGTTAGGGTTTAACAAAAAAACCCCACATGATTGTAGAAATATGTACCACCCTCAAAAACACAATTTTGATCAGACATACAAGTAAAAAACACCATGAAATAGTTGGTCACATCCAATATAATCTCTATATCTCCCTTAACCTGCCATGAATAGTGTATCCAAGCTTCCAATGGTGACAAGGAAATGTTTATCCAAAGAAAATTATAGATTAGTGCATGCTGACTCCAATAAAAGACATCCTTAATAATCAATTTAGGATGAATGACAAGAATAGGACAATCTTGGCTCCTTGGTAGACAACCATTCACTTTATGCATTTTATAACTCACCCCCACATAAATGGAGTCTGACAACTTTGCATTCATACCTACATAAACATGAGGCATCACAACACCACTAACCACCAAAGAATTAGAAAACCTTTGCTCCTCCATCCATGTAGAAAAAGTAGAGAACCCATAACTAGATGCACCAAATAGGACAAACGACACATCCTTGGCTCACCCTGCAAACTAAAAGTAAACCCTCATCCTTGGAAAAAAATGAACATTATACAATCCCCATTCCCAAAATCCTTGCAACCTCCCTCACAAACATCCCTTCATTCCCTACGAATAACATCACAAACTCCCCCAACTCCCCATGGCTAGCAAAAAAAATACCCTCCTTGAACGCAACAAATACCAAAGAATAGACCACAACTGGGGACATGAATCCCTAGTTAAAGAAAAAACCAGGAGACCTATTTATTAGGAATGAATGGATTTTCAAATTTTTATGAGTAGAAACTCATTGGAATTGTGGTAGTATTTCTATAGTTTGCCAAAATTTGTATCCTCTCTTGTGGTGATTTGGCATTTTCATTCACGTTTTGGGTTTTTTCTCCAATTTTTAGGTAGGGATAACTTCCTTGTTTATTCATTTTATGGGTTAATGCCTATTGCAAATCTTATGTGGGATGGTTGTAAGTATTTTCTCTAGTTATTTGATTTCATTTGATTCTTTATTGGGCTTGCATGACATTGTGATTCTAGAAATAAATTTTTTATGCTATTATACTATCTATTGCATTGTGTAAAGTCGGATTGTAAATTTTGTCAAATTTTTAGGATTTTGTACATGTGGGAAGCAATGGGTTTTCCAAAAATTGCAAGATTACGAGTTTGAATTTTGGGCATTTTTGGGAGGTCCTCAATTTTTGTGGCCTCAATAATTAAGATTTCAGCATGTTTGGCATGTTGTGTATATTAAATCATGTTATTTTTCTATGTTTTTGGTTGGATCTCAATGTTGGTTTCAATCAATGTCACTTTAGTTGAGAACTATCAATATTCAAACTCTTACTTTTATACCCAATTAAGTTGTGCATTTTGCCAATTATTGACAAAAAAATATTGTCATTTGTGGAATTTTTATTTTACAGTATTCTCCTTGTGTTTTGGATGCTATTAGTGCTTTGCGATCATATAGGGATCCATGCTCTAGGAAATGAGGCTAATTGATATTATTATTACTTTTCCATCTTTGTTTGTGTCAATGGTTAATTTGGGGATGTGGTTCAATGAGATTGATATCCTATGATGCTATTGATATGGTCTTGCATTTTTTGATTATTTTAATATCCATGTCCTTGGTGTATAACTGGTAGAAAAAATTTATAACATTGGTGTCTTTCATTGTGAAGTCGAGCCTTAGGACTAGGTATTTTGATCAGGTATGGGTAGTAGCTCCTTACGTGTAACTAGCCCACAAGTGGTCATATATAACACATTCAAGGAGCCCTTAATAAGTGAAAACATAATAAAATGAATGGATAAAAACACTAAAAAGATGAATGAATCCTCGATTTTCATTAGTGGCTTGTGGAGGTAATGGATACCACTGAATCCCTAGTTGTCATTAGTGGCTCATGCAGGTAGGTGGTTTAGCGAATCCTCGATTATCACATGTTTCCCATGTGGGTAGCTAGAATTATAGGATCCTAGGCATTCCTTGAGCACTATCACGAGTTAATATGTGACTTGTGTGGGTAATGGTACTCCCTATGCTTGGTATTCTAGCACCTAGGTATAGTAGTGGTGAGTATTACCTTGGATTTTAGTTATTGTTCTTTGTTGATATTTCATTTTGGTCATGCATATTGGTGTTGAGTGTTCTCCATGTTGCTATGTTGGAGCTTTGTTTTCCTACATTCTATGTGTATTGATTGACATGAGTGCATACTTACATTCAATTGCATTATTTCTCCTTGGTTGGGTCATGTGAATAGCTCCTCAAGAATGTTGGGTTGAGACTAAGGGTGCCACATGTTTGGGTAGTGTGACCAACCACTATTGGGGACAAACATATAAGTGGTAGATTAGATTGAGAGACTCAGTGCATGCTTGATAACTTTTATATCCCCTTTACTCTCTCTATTTCATTTTTATTTTCATTCTTTGTATCTATGAATATTGTATATGAATTTGTGATCATTTTAATTGTATCAAGTGAGTTTGGCCTTGAAATTGTGTATCTAGAACTTCCTATTATGGATCTAGATCCTTTTATCCATACGTTAGAGTTGGCATGGGTTTTTGTTCAAATATCTAAGTTTAGTCTGTTCTTGCACATTTGACATTTGTTCCTATGTATTTAACATCTGTTCTTGTGTATATGATCTTGCACACATATACCAAAAAGGTGAAGATGAGGGTTTGAGAAATCAACAAGAAATTTCTTAGATGTCCTTTTCCTCCTAGATTCCACTGATCTATTCAAAGTGCATGCATAATAATTTTTATTTGGTGTTTTAAAATGAATATCTATTTAGATAGATTCTCAGGATTGACCTAGTCCCCTCTACTGTTAGTTGTGATTTGTTGATTGGATTGATTATTTGGTGACTTAGTAGATGTTGTTTTAGTTCTTGTGGTAACTCATAGGGTGTAGAATTCCATCCCAATTGTGTAGTTGGGTTGTCTTGGAATACTTGGGAGTGTGTTAAGAATTCTACTTTTAAACAATCATGTGATAATTGTTGTTCTTGTATATTTTCTTATGCAATTATATCTTATGTTTATGAACTTATGTTGTTTTTTATTATTTCATTATTAAATGTACAATGAGGAAAAGGGGAACGGGGGAACACAATGAAATAGATATGTAGTCAACCTTTTCCTAATGTACAATCAGAAGGAAGATGAACCAATAGGCTTAAGGACTTAAGCACTAGGTGAGTACAATGATCCTTTGTGATAATGTATTAAAATTAGTTGGATTTAATGGGATATGATAGGATGATGCAAGATGGAAAGATAAATAGGAAAAAATGACAAGTTTCAATAGACAAAGATGACAAAAAGTAGACAACAACTCGTAAGTACCTCAAATAGTAACTAGAAAACTATACTGACTCATGGTTTCAATCTGAAGATAAACTATAAGGTATACATTTCCTTGGGTATAGTTTTCTTGAGCCATTTTTTACCTTGTACTTTTGTTTGAAACTTTTGTGGACAATCTATCAGATTCTGTTAATCTCTGATAGATTTACTATCTGTTAGTGCACATAGAAAAATGAGGAAAATGTTTTGAAAAGGGTTTTTCCTTGGTCAAACCTTGGTCAAGGAATAAACCTTGAAATTTAAATTAAATTTCATGAAAGAAAAGTATGTAAACTGTTATCATTTTTGTTTACACTAAATTAATAATTTGACGAAGTGTTTTGCATTGGAATTTGAGTTTCAAAGTTGTTGTTTAAAATTTCAGAATGGTAAAGAATTCAAAGAAATAAAAGTACAAGTTCAATTTTGCAATTGAAAATATCGGAACAGTGCATTAAAGCTTCAGAACTCAAACAGAAAGGGGAAAGTTTGTCTACATTTGCAGAATTATGAATATCAAACAGCATGCTATGGTATAATATTCGGATTCTTTAAGCTCAACAGTAAATGAAAGAAAT
>MU226841.1:886101-943410 GCA_018584345.1 Thuja plicata | reverse complement strand
GAGGACAAAGAGTTATTATGGAGATAGATATTTTATTTTCTTTGTTGATGATTACTCTAGAATGATGACAGTTATGTTTCTAAAAGATAAATCAGAAGCATTTAAGATGTTTAAATGGTATAAGGCTTTGGTAGAGAAATGAAGTGGTAAGGATCTAAAATGTTTGAGATCAAATAGAGGAGGTGAGTTTATATTAGATGAATTCACTAACTTTTGTAATGAGTATGGTATAAAAAGATAGGTTTCTGCACCAAGAATGCCACAGCAAAATGGGATTGCTGAGAGAAGGAACAAATTAAAAATTGATTGTGCTAGAACACTGATGATAGAAAAAGGCATCACCCAAATATTCTAGAGGGAAGCTATTAGTACTACTATTTACACACTAAACAGAGTACAATTGAAGAAAGACACCAAGAAGACACCTTATGAACTATGGTATGGATACACACCCAATGTGAGTTATTTCAAAAATTTTGGCAGTCAATGTTATATCTTAAAAGATTATAGAAATGGAAAAATTGACTCCAAGAGTGATGAAGGAATTTTTCTAGGGTATTCTACCAAGAGCAAGGCTTACAAATGTCTAAAAAATCCCTCTAACAAAATTATTGAAAGTGCAAATGTAAAGATAGATGAATTTGCAGAGAAGAATGAACAAGAAAGCACTAAAGAACCATGGGACTGTAATAAGTTCACTTACAATGAAGAACCTGACACTCTACCCTACCAACAATGTAGAGCCCCTGAGCTACAAATCATTTCTCCCGAGCATCAGGATGCAAATACCAACGGTCAAGATAATGATCAAGATAATGTGCAAGGTGATGAAGAACAAAATGAAGATCAAAATAATGATCAAGCTAATAGGAAAAGAATTGTACCTATACTTGCAAGATATGTAAGAAGGAACCATCCAGAGGTCTAGATCATAGCAGATAAGAAAGTTGGTACAAGAACAAGAAGTAAGTCTTTAAACTCAAATTGTTTAATTTGTGAATTTGAGCCAAAATTTGTCAATGCTGCACTAGATAATGAGGAATGGATAAGTGCTATGAATGACGAGATTTAGAAGATTGAGAAGAAAAAAACATGGTCACTTGTGCCAAGACCAGATGACAAGAATGTCATCAGTACAAAATGAATATTCAGGAATAAGCTGAATGAGAATGGAGAAGCCACTAGGAACAAAGCAAGACTAGTATGCAAGGAGTATGCACAAGAGGAAGGTATAGACTATGGAGAGACCTTTGCACCCATTGCTAGGCTAGAAGGAGTAAGGATATTACTTTCTTATGCTGCATTCAAAGGATTCAAGGTATATCAAATGGATGTCAAGTCGGCATTCCTAAATGGAATACTTGAAGAAGAGATATACATTGAACAGCCAGAAGGGTTTGTTGATCCAGACAAGAAGGACATGGTATGTAGACTTCAAAAAGCCTTGTATGGATTGAAACAAGCTCCTAGAGCCTGGTATGAATGAATTAATTCCTATCTAATAAGTATTGGATTTGTAAGGACCAGTGAAAACAGTAATCTTTATTTGAAGGAAGATACTGATGCTAACACCTTGATTGCTGAAATATTTGTTGATGACATCATATTTGGAGGCAATGATATGCTATGCAAATCATTTTCTAGTGAGATGAGCAAAGAATTTGAGATGTCTATGTTTGGTGAGATCAAGTTCTTTCTTGGTCTCCAAATCATGCAACAAGAAGAAGATATTTTCATTACACAGTCCAAGTACATCAAAGAGGTCCTGAAAATATTCAAGATGGAAGAATCCAAACTAGTTGGAACACCGATGGCTATTGGATGTAAGTTGAAAAATGAGGACAAGACAAAAGAGGTAAACTAGACTTTGTACAGATCAATGATTGGAAAAATCATGTATGTTGTACACACTAGACCAGATATTGCACATGCAGTGGGAATTGTTGCTAGATTTTCTGCTAATCCTAGGGAATCACATATGACTACTGTGAAATGAATCCTAAGATATCTGAAGAATACTAAGTAATTTGGCTTATGGTATATAAGAGAAGGAAAATTTGAACTAAAGGTGTTTACCGATGCTGATTGGGATGGAAATATTGATGACCGAAAGAGAACAAATGGAGCATTCTTTATGGGTAAAAAACTTGTCACATGGATTAGCAAGAAGCAAGGATGCATCTCACAGTCTACTGCAGAAGTAGAATATGTTGTTGTTGTTGCCAATTACTCAAATATTGCATGGATCAAACAGTTGCTAGAAGATATGCATATGAAGAACTTAGAACCAGTGACTATCTATTGTGATAACACCAGTGCAATAAACATTTCCAAGAATCCAGTCATGCATGCAAAAACTAAACACATTGCCATCAAGTATCATTACTTAAGATAACAAGTTCAAGAAAAAGAGGTGATACTTGAGTATGTGCAATCAAAAGACTAATTGGCCAATATCTTCACCAATCCACTACCCAAGGATACGTTTGAGTACTTGAGAAAGAGACTAGGGGTCAAACCCTTGTCTACCAGTCAGTGAAAGACTAAAGACTACATCAGCCTACTTATTATCAGAATATATTTCATCTTGATGCAAGCAAAGAGAAGAAATTCAAAGCTACATCTATATACAGACAGGTATATATCAGAACTGAGCACCAAAGCATATTGTTGTATTGTTGACGGATAAGGGAAATTCAAGGAATATATTATGGATAGGAGGAAAATGATTGTTTAACATGAATGTAAGATACTTGTAAAATATTTTTTTGGAATTATTGTCAAAGGGAGAGAGTTTATCCATTATCACATTAAAATAGTCTTCAGAAAAAGAAGAAAGATTATCCATTATCAGATTACTCCAACAGGGAGAGAGTTTGTATAAAGGAGTTAATGCAAAGGAAGAGTTGTTGATAAGAGAGAAAGACATCAAATGTGAAGAAAAATCAAAAGAAATATATTGACATAAGGAGAGGACACAACACATCAGAAAAAGAAACACAGAGAGATGCAAGAATCAAGTCTAAGCTAAAACAAAGCTTACTGGCAGTTAGACATTTTTATCGATTATCAAAACAAACTGTTTGGTAGTTTGATGAATCTCAATAAATTATATTTCATATTGTATTAGAAATAGTATAGTGTGATAATATAAGTTTGTTTCCATCAATGCCAAATGGATAGATTGATGACATGTAACTGATTAAATGTTTGATAATGTTAAGTTGAAGATAATGCAAGGAATTAAATCAGTTAATTATTTGTATTGTCATTGATGTCAACTTGATATCATTTGTATGGTCATGTATAAAATGCCAAAGACTTCAGATAATAAATGGAACAAAGGTTATGCTTTCAGTAATGCATAAAATTCAAGTATTCACTAAGTGACAGATAACACTGACGGAGTGCACACCATCAGTAAAGGCAAAGAAGAAAATTCACAGTAATACCCGACGAGTAGAAGACAGTGTTGCCCAATGAAGAAAAACCACAGGATGCTCGATGAGCTAAAATTAGAGTTTCCCGACAGACAGAGATCCCAAAGATAACTGGAAGTCACACTAACAAAACTGATAGTTGTAACAGACGACTAACTGAAGAGTTGACCGACGGAATAGAGAGTTTAGAAAATGACAAAATATCTAGCTGGCAAGATCTAAAGATAGACTTAACTGGTTGTTTTCTTTGTTTTATTTGACCAGAGTTAAGTAATTGATTTAAAGCTAATTTATATATTTGGCAAGAAGATAACTATGAGATAAATCTAGAGTTACGCTTTAAATCAGATTGGCTGGATTGTTTTTCACGCCAAGAATCAAGAATCAAGAATCAATGAATATTATGTCTATATAAGAGACAAGCCTAATTCATTTTTGTATCACATGAAAAAGGGATTAAGGGGAGTGAATAGAAAGAGGTTGCTAAGAAGAAACTAATGAAGAACAACTTCATGCAGTACTGATCAATCAAGCTGAAGGAGAGCCAAGGAATTTTGCAGACACCGACAAACAGTGAGCACAACATCATAGAGAAGAAAGTATGGAGCACAAAAGAATTGAATTGATACATTGATCATAGAGGTAATGTACTTAAATAGATCTGAAAATATGCAATTCAAGTTGCATTAGAAACAAGTCATTTTGTTTCAATCTAACCATTGAAGCATCAAGTCTCTTAACAGTGCAGGACTTAATAGTCTTCTATATATTGAGGTACATCCCAAGGAGTGCCAAAAAGGTTGATTCATGAAAGTAGCATTGGATATGCCCAATGCCTATTGACAGTCTAAGAGAGAGGCGGATTCAAGGATGGCATCATTAGACGCCTGATACTAAGTGACAACCTATATGTGTAAAATCCTCTAACAAGGTCACACCTAACAGTGTGTTTGTAACCTTTAACAGGGTTGGATCCTAACAAAGCTCACTTCAGAAGAGTTACAATTTGGGGTACCGGTCCTAGTGGTCTTTTCCCTTAACAGGGTTTCCACGTTAAAAATTCATGTGTTATGTGTGTATGGTTTATTACTTTACTATTTTACATTTCACATATGCATTTCTAGATTTATTGGTATAATCTGCATATTTACTGTATTTTGGTAAATAGTTATACTGCTTATCAGTAATCAGGGAGAATAAGGATAGACAAGGAAAACTGACAGAAATTTAATCATTATAAGTATTTCATGGCATGCATCTTGTAGGTGTTAGAACTTTTTCATGCAACACTTACCTAATGATGACAGTATACCTTATATACTTGAATGCAACCTCTTTTAGGCAAGAGAAAGGCTAATTGCTAAGGATTGGATAATATCCTTCTTCATTTTTGAGCTCCACAGACTCAGGCATGTTTTACCTTTTAAAGATTACTGATACTTCAGCCTATATATTTGGTGGATTATTTCATTCACTGGCTATGTACATAAAACCTCACTATAACAACTTATAGAATACTTTAGAGATTGCAATGATTGATTTGAAATAGAGTATTATAAGCCAGGCTATAGTTTTGATAACATGAACCAATGAGACAAGGATTTGCATCCTTCTTCCTTTTGTTTTTAGGAGGGATAACCTAATGATTCACTCTCTAAGGAATCAAAAAAATGGATAATATCCTGCTGATATGAGTCCTTAATGAGTTTAGCTCATTTGTTCTAAAAACTAGATGAAATTGATTAATTTGTGTATAACTGAATGAAGAAAACACTTGCTCAGCAAATTCTAGATCAGTGCCTATTCCTTGGGAAAAGAGTCAATGAAAACATATGTCCACAATGAAAAGCTAATGCAATACTAAAGAATGCCTTAAAAACTTCATACAATCCAGATTGGATGCCTTACAAACAATGTACTCAACTCAATACTTCCTCATCAAATCTTCACAACTATGTCTTTCTCTCTGAAATCATTTACAAAATTTAACTCTATCCTTGAGAAAGACTCACAAATGATTAGACACACTACCTTGTAGTAGGTATATTTCAGATGCCTTACAAATGAACTATACTAGAGCATAAACCACAGTCAAAAGAGACAAAACAGTAATGAATAGGAACTGCACTGTATTCTCATTAATCCAAATTGTTTCCAGATATCCAGACAATAAACTCAAGAACTAAGCATGAAAAAGAAGTATGCTTTACAAATAGAAATCTTCAAACCAATGGTAACTTGTAATGAACCAAAGAAAGATAGGAATAAGAACAAGACCAGGAACCTCCACATGAACCAAAATAGGAACCTGAAATTAGAACCCCCAAAAATAGGAAAAAAGAAGAGAAGAAATAGAAGAAGGAGAAACCCTAAAAACTATGTCTGGCCAACACCTGTCCTTCTCTCAAATCTGACTTTTACTCATTCCTTCTTTTCAAAATATCTTAATCTTCTAGGTAACTTCACAAATCTGATTTTACTTGTCTTTCCAAGTCTTCAAAATATCTGATATATCTTCATAATAACCGACTCCATCTGTCTGAGAAAATATCCAATTTTATCTTCATAATAGCTCTTTCATTCTTCCACTAAAAAGTCCACCAAATCTGATTTCATTTGCAAAATATCACTAAAATCTGAGAAAATATCTGCTCACAAAACCTCCCAGAAAGCTCTAACAATCTGATTTATCCCCTGATAAATATCTTCCCATTCATCTGTCAAGTCTTTAAAAATAAATAAATATATTTATTCCTGTCTGTGCAAATTTAATCTTTATTTCTCATCCCCAAATTTGATCTTCCTGGCAAAACCCCTGACTTCAAGTGTCTTAAAAAACCCTCCAGGAATAAACATATGAAGATTTAGCAATAAAAACTATAGAAATCTCTTTTAAAATTAATCCTATGCACATTCTAAAGTCTTTGAAATCCTCAATTTTATGCATATTTTTCCCAGACATCACCAAATTTTGACATGTGTCACATGCTGATTCACTGAAATGCTATCGCAGACTGCTCTGCGGTTTCCTGTTTGCTAAAAATTCTAAAAAACACCCCATGTTTGACATGCCCAATCAAAACCCAGTGCAGGAAATGTAATTCTTCATACAATATTTTAATGAAAACACTCCTGCATTTGCCATCACAGCAACTGGCAATGTCTGCACATGCCTTTGTGCAAATTCATTTTGCAAAGGAAAATCTCCTACTTGGTATTGTTCTCCCCTTCTTGACATGCTGCGTAGATTCCAACTCTTTCATTGCAAACAAACACTTGTAATAACAATTTTCCTCTAAAACTTCTTCCTTTTTCTTGCTCTACGCATATTTCCCTTCATTTTCTACTTGAGCGGGATAATGCAATGAAGTTTATAGTTTTTAATGTTAAACTGCATAATATCCTTCCTACTCAGCAGACTATGTAATGAAGCTCCCTAATATGCAATGCAGCTTCCACTATCTTCCATGCACTGGCTGTTTGGACTTATGTTTGGCAATTGCATTTGTTGTCCACTCTTTTAATGTTTTTAAAACATAAACAATCTCCATAGAAAACAACGTGGGACTGCCTTTAATCCTCCAAAGCATATAGTTTGTGGCTTGTAACATGCTATTTTACCTTTTCATATTGTGTAGACCTCTGTTTGGCTTTAACCAATTCATATGCCTGTCTTTGTTTCCATTTTGTTTAATGTGGGCTCATCCACCAAATGCTATGCCGATCAATCAAGCATACTTCCAGTTACATTTGAAATTGTTGTATGTATTGGCCATATCCCCTTTGTTCAAGCATTTAATGGATACCACGTAGAATGATGTGGTCATCCATTTAGAACATAGAAGATACCTAAAAAGTTCTTTTGACACTGTGGTTGCAAGCTATCCCCAATGAGAATGCAACTGGCATTAAAGTACAATTCTGACACTGTGAACAATTTGACAAAATGCTGAATGGTGGATGGCATTGATTGTTGCTTTGCATCATTTGAAAACCCTCTTGCAATGTTTCCTTTTGTCTATACTTCCATATTTTAAATTTTGAACATTAAGTACTAACCGGTGGCCCTTATAATCATTTTAGCACTTATGCAAATTGACCACAATTATGGCAACTGGCCTCAAAAATTCACTGAAACAAGTAAACTAACCTCATCACTTGGCAAGAAGAGTCATTGATTACCATTGAATACACATGTAGAAAGGGCTTTCCAGATTCATCCTCAGGCACAAGATATAACAGTGCAAACTTAGCCTTTCAGAAAACTACATAGGTGCAAATGTTGAAACAACATAAATCTCCTTCAGATCGACCACTGCAAAATCATTGAAACAAGCTTTGAAATTTCACCATCAGGTCAAATAGTAAATTCATATGCAATAAACATGATGCCTAGATTGGTTTATGAAAATCTCTTTCAGACAAAAGGATATCACTCTTGCAAAATGGCCATTCTGAAAACTTAATTCTGCTTTGTACTGCAAACTAAATAAAATGCCTTTGAAACTGAATTCATAGGGTCATCAAAAGATCTTTCAAAATTTCAACCTCTGGAGCTTGATTGAGTGTCATATGTAGAAAAATAATCCTCAACTATCTTCCCTTGAAAAAAAACCACTTAACTGATACCAATCTACAAAGTTAGCACCCTAAACACTTTCTGAACCAAAGCACAACAGATATGCAGAAATTGGGTTCAGAATCGACAAAGAAAAGTGATCTACCGGATTGGTCAAAGTTTGGGAATATTCAAATGAGTTCAGTCCTAGGTCTACAATGTAGATCAACATTCAATTATTTCTGACCTCGAATTGGGTACAAATAGGGAAACCACAAAGTATGCCACTTAATTCTGAATTCTGCATTTTAAGTGAAACTTCATTAAATTGGAAACAGAAAGGTTCTGGCAAAGTGGATAAATGGATTGGTAGGAATCTTTAAATCCTTAAATAGGTGCACTCCTATATTTACAATATGAGGGACAACTCAATTATCCAAAATGTTCACCCGGGTACACATTTTCAAGACCCCAAAGTGGTCAACTTAACAATTATGCACTTGAAAACTCAGTAAATCAGAATTATTCTCCTACAGAATGGTTCTAGAAACTTGTCATCTGATTTCATAAAGATCTACAAACTGGAAATATTGGAGTGTGTGACCACTGGAACATAGTACAAAAGAAATTTTCTTAATTGAATCAATTGGTCAAAAGTTATAACGTGTCAAACTAGGCTATTTAGATTTCTAGGCAAAACAAAGATGCAAACAGTTCTGAGCAACCAACTTTGGGGAGTATGAAAAACTATCAAATGGATATGGAATGGGCTGAGCTCTAAAAAATAGACTCTCTGATATGCATGTAAGACATTCCCAAAGTGGCAAACTATGAAACTCAATAGGGTGCAAGATATTCAGATGCAAAGTAGGCTCCGGACAACAAAATGACACTTAAGCAACATGCAGATTTAGTTGACCCCCTCAAAATGACTACTCCCTAAACATATCAAAATTGAAATTTAGAAGCTGGGACCCACTGCATATATCAAATGAAAGGAATTTAAGCCTCTTCCCAATTTGTACCTCATGAAAATCATTTGGGCATCTTTTTCAAGCATTCTAACTGAGCCTTCTCACCAAACTTTTCAAGGGTACATACCTAGCTTATCTAAAAATTTAACATGGTCACTCCAAATTTGTTCCAAATCTAGGAGTACCAATAGTGGCTCTGACTGAGGATGGTTAAATGCAAGTTTATACTGAGAACCACAGATCTCTGGAGTAGCAGACCACCCCAAAACTTCAAAATCAGATCTTACCCTTTCTCTTTCTCCTTCTCACTTCTCAAAACTTTTCTCTCTTCTCAAAAATGGGGAAACCTCTAACTGAAAGAAAACACAGAACTGAAAGGGAAAGCAATTGTACAATATGTCCATTATCTACAAGAGGCCCAAAACCCCAAAAACTGAGATCAACTCTTACCTCTGTCATACATCTGATTTTCATCTCCATATATCAGAGGTAAATTGAAACTTTTTCTATCATGTGTCTGATCAAAAATACTGCCACTCTGTACTAACTCATCACATGAAAACAAATCTGCATGTTCTTCATATGAGCTTCCACAAATATTAGGCAGATTTTCATCATAAAAATTTGTGGCATATATATGTCACAGTCATTAGATAAGAACATACTTTGATATCTGTAACATTTATCATCTCTCATTTGTAAACCACAACTGAAAAAATCACCATCCAATTGAAAGGGGGGATACTCAACCTTTTTCATATTGTTTGGGCAAGCATCATTAGGTCCATTCACATCAAAAACTTGCAGATCAAAGGAGAAAGCAGACTGAACCTTACAACATTCACCATTTAAAACATGATTCAGCCTTTTCTGTAATGGATTCGGAACAAAAATCTGAGAAACACCGTAATGTGGATCATTATGAACAATAGGGATCTGATGCTTGTTATTTTGAACTTTGGTGAGAGAGAAAGAACAAGTTTCAGCTTTGTCCTTATCATAACATGACGGTTTTATGTCATAATCCATATTCTGCTCTTCAGAAGAAAAATGATCCTGCAACTTGTTAGTGGTTTGCATATCTAAATCAAAAATCCCTAAAGAGTTCTCATGTAAATTGCTATCCTCACATAATTCACTAACTTGCTGGTGGGTGGGAGGGAGAATATCAAGAAACACATTTGGCAACTGCATATGTTGAGTGGCTAAAAGTTCATCATAAAATGCTTTTATGGAAGATTTAGAATCAGAGAAAGATTCATAATCAACATCACTATCCCATTTTGTACTCAATATGATATCTAGAGTCTTTTCATTTTTTAAATCTTCAATAACTCTGATGCTTTCATCATCTGACATATCATACTCAACCTGATTGTGCTCTAGTGACATAGGAACATAAGCAAAATCAGAAATACAAGTATCAACACTTTGAATATCTGATACATATTCCTTATCAAATTCAATATGTGTGAAGTGCTGAGATTCAAATCTATCTTTCCCTAAAAATCTAAGGTATTCACAAGAGAATAATTCTAAAATTTGTTCACTATGAAGAGAACAACTGTCATCATTTATATTTATCTCTGATACACTTTCACAATCAGTATTCTCATAATCATTTTCACAGTCATTATTCATACCCTCAGTAATCTTATCAATATGAAAACTTATATTTATAGGGCATGAAGAAAGAGAATCATTTTCTGATACATACCTCTGAAAATCATCAATCAAAAAATCTGAGATTTGCTCACTTCTTAGCAAGGATTGACATTCTTGTTTGTCCTCATTAACTTCTTGCTTAATGCTGCAAATTTCTTCATCATTGGAATCATGGAGTGAGATCTCTCAAATCATATCATCTTGTGCAAATAAATCACTACAATCACTTACATCCGCATCATAGTTATCATCTTGTTGTCCACACAAAACATTTTCACTGTCTTGCTGCTCCCAGATTTTATCATTGGTATCAGATTCAACATAAATGGACTCATCATTATAACCATAATAACTAGATTGGATATCACTAGATTCAATCTCATTATCATAACTAGGTTCATATTCAGCATCTTCAACATTTTCAGATTCAGTATCACTAGATTCAACTTCAGATATGCCTTTAGAAGAGAAATTTTCTACATGCTCTATTCATTGCATAGTATTCCAAATAATGCCCACCCTCTGAGAGCTTAACAAATTTACAGAATCAAGAAAACAAATTTCAACAAACAAATTTGCCCAAATAAACTCCTGAGGACAGAAAGGGATATCATACTCTTCTATCTTATTTGTAAATCTCATGTAGAAATCACATTGAGACTCACCATCATTTCTGCTCATATTTTCTTGTAATGTTTTAACCACCCTTTCTTGAATATTTTGTCTTATTACTTTAATTTATGCACTAACAAGTTCAAGCTCTGGTGAAGGACTTTCTGATTCAGACATATCATGAGTATTACTATCCTCTCCATCACCGAATTGCTCAATAAAACAATCTTCTAATGCAGCCATAGATCCTATTGAACCATGAGGTAATTGCTTAAACCAATCTCTAGCATTTTCAACTAGAGATATAGAAAATAAATTCATTAATACATCCTCATGTGTAATGTCATGATCATCTACTAAATTGGAAAACTTTCTTATATGTTCCTTAGCTGATTTCTCACCCTGGCCAGTGAATTTAGGCAAACAATTTCTGACTGCTAGTGGAATAGGATTTGGGTATCCAGGGATACCTTCAAAATTTATAACATTGCACAACCTAACCCAATATAGGTGTGACATCTTGACATATAGAATAACTATAAACTGCCTCTTTCTCTTCCCTCTTACTTAGTGTTGACCACTTAATAGGGAAATATATGCATAATTGATTTTCATGGAACAAAAGACTTACCCAATGAAAATAAAAATACCTGGAGTATGAAGAAGTTGCTGCAAAAATGTGATTTTAAAACACCTCCAAGTCAGCTTCAAAATTTAGTAGAGCCGCCACCTCTTTGCAGAGGAAAAGATTTGAAAAGCTGAGAACTTCTTCCCAACTTTGACCTTCTTTACATCAACAACTTAAACATCTCCAACACAGAGCTTTTTTATGATTCCTCTAATCATAAGAATCCAAAATTTGTTGTCCTTCTCACTGCAAGTCCGCTTTTCTTTTTTGTAGTCTTTCTTCAATGTGCACACTGGTGCAAATCAGAGCTCAAAGTTTCCACTCACCAATAGTGAGATTATTTCGATACTATCTTGGAGAAACTAAAAAACTTTCAGGCATGTTGCAGCAAATAACAGACAGACTTGACTCTTTTTATAAAACATAAGGAATATGTTTTTACAAACAATGACCCTATAACCAGACTCTGGGATATTTCAGCAAATTTGTTAGCACTTTTTCTTGCAACACTTACCTAATGATGACAGTATGCCTTATATACTTGAATGCAACCTCTTTTAGGCAAGAGAAAGGCTAATTGCTAAGGATTAGATAATATCCTTCTTCATTTTAGAGCTCCATAGACTCAGGCAGGTTTTACCTTTCAAAGATTACTGATACTTCAGCCTATGTATTTGGTGGATTATTTCATTCACTGGCTATATACCTAAAACCTCACTGTAATAACTTATAGAATACTTTAGAGATTGCAATGATTGATTTGAAACAGAGTATTATAAGCCAGGCTATAGTTTTGATAACATGAACCAATGTGACAAGGATTTGCATCCTTCTTCCTTTTGTTTTTAGGAGGGATAACCTAATGATTCACTCTCTAAGGAATCAACAAAATGGACAATAGCCTGCTGATATGAGTCCTTAATGAGTTCAGCTCATTTGTTCTAAAAACTAGATGAAATTGATTAATTTGTGTATAACTGAATGAATAAAACACTTGCTCAGCAAACTCTAGGTCAGTGCCTATTTCTTGGGCAAAGAGTCAATGAAAACATATGTCCATAATGAAAAACTAATGCAATACTGAAGAATGCCTTACAAACTTCATACAATCCAGATTGGATGCCTTACAAACAATATACTCAACTCAATACTTCTTCATCAAATCTTCACAACTATGTCCTGCTCTCTGAAATCATTTACAAAATTTAACTCTCTCCTTGAGAAAGACTCACAAATGATTAGACACACTACCTTGTAGTAGGTATATTTCAGATGCCTTACAAATGAACTATACTAGAGCATAAACCACAGTCAAAAGAGACAAAATAGTAATGAATAGGAACTGCACTGTATTGTCATTAATCCAAATTGTTTCCAGATATCCAGACAATAAACTCAAGAACTAAGGATGAAAAAGAAGTATGCTTTACAAATAGAAATCTTCAAACCAATGGTAACTTGTACTGAACCAAAGAAAGATAGGAACAAGAACAAGACCAGGAACCAAAATAGGAACCTGAAATTAGAACCCCCAAAAATAGGAAAAAAGAAGAGAAGAAATAGAAGAAGGAGAAACCCTAAAAATTATGTCTGGCCAACACCTGTCCTTCTCTCAAATCTAACTTTTACTCATTCATTCTTTTCAAAATATCTGAATCTTCTAGGTAACTTCACAAATCTGATTTTACTTGTCTTTCCAAGTCTTCAAAATATTTGATATATCTTCATAATAACTGACTCCATCTATCTGAGAAAATATCTGATTTTATCTTCATAATAGCTCTTTCATTCTTCCACTGAAAAGTCCACCAAATCTGATTTCATTTGCAAAATATCACTAAAATCTGAGAAAATATCTGCTCACAAAACCTCCCAGAAAGCTCTAACAATCTGATTTATCCCCTGACAAATATCTTCCCATTCATCTGTCAAGTCTTTAAAAACAAATAAATATTTTTGTTCCTGTCTATACAAATTTAATCTTTATTTCTCATCCCCAAATTTGATCTTCCTGGAAAAACCCCTAACTTCAAGTGTCTTAAAAAACCCTCTGGGAATAAACATATGAAGATTTAACAATAAAAACTATAGAACTCCCTTTTAAAATTAATCCTATGCACATTCTAAAGTCTTGGAAATCCTCAATTTTATGCATATTGTGCCTAGACATCACCAAATTTTGACATGTGTCACATGTTGATTTGTTGAAATGCTATCGC
This sequence comes from Thuja plicata, assembly GCA_018584345.1. Lineage (NCBI taxonomy): Eukaryota > Viridiplantae > Streptophyta > Pinopsida > Cupressales > Cupressaceae > Thuja > Thuja plicata. The sequence continues at coordinate 929,314 of MU226841.1, read as the reverse complement.
AGACTGCTCTGTGGTTTCCTGTTTGCTAAACATTCTAAAAAACACCCCATATTTGACATGCTCAATCAAAAACCAGTGCAGAAAATTTAATTCTTCATACAATATTTTAATAAAAACACTCCTCCATTTGCCATCACAGCAACTGGCAATGTCTGCGCATGCCTTTGTGCAAATTCATTTTGCCAAGGCAAATCTCCTACTTGGTATTATTCTCCCCTTCTTGACATGCTATGCAGATTCCAACTCTTTCATTGCAAACAAACACTTGTAATAACAATGTTCCTCTAAAACTTCCTCCTTTTTCTTGCTCTGCGCATATTTCCCTTCATTTACTACTTGTGCAGGATAATGTAATGAAGTTTATAGTTTTTAATGTTAAACTGCATAATATCCTTCCTATGCAGTAGACTATGTAATGAAGCTCCCTAATATGCAATGCAGCTTCCACTATCTTCCATGCGCTGGCTGTTTGGACTTATGTTTGGCAATTGCATTTTCTGTCCACTCTTTTAATATTTTTAAAACATAAACAATCTCCATAGAAAATAGCGTGGGACTGCCTTTAATCCTCCAAAGCATATAGTTTGTGGCTTGTAACATGCTATTTTACCTTTTCATATTGTGTAGACCTCTGTTTGGCTTTAACCAATTCATATGCCTGTATTTGTTTCCATTTTGTTTAATGTGGGCTCATCCACCAAATGCTATGCTGATCAATCAAGCATACTTCCAGTTAAATTGAAAATTGCTATATGTATTGGCCATATCCCCTTTGTTCAAGCATTTAATGGATACCCCATAGAATGATGTGGCCATCCATTTAGAACATAGAAGATACCAGAAAACTTCTTTTGACACTATGGTTGCAAGCTATCCCCAATGAGAATGCAACTGGCATTAAAGTACAATTCTGACAATGTGAACAATTCGACAAAATGTTGAATGGTGGATGGGATTGATTGTTGCTTTGCATCATTTGAAAACCCTCTTGCAATGTTTCCTTTTGTCTATACTTCCATATTTTAAATTTTGAACATTAAGTACTAACCGGTGGCCCTTATAATCATTTTAGCACTTATGCAAATCGACCACAATTATGGCAACTGGCCTCCAGAACTGGCCTCAAAAATTCACCGAAACAAGTAAACTAACCTCGTCACTTGGCAAGAAGATTCATTGATTACCATTGAATACACATGTAGAAAGGGCTTGCCAGATTCATCCTCAGGCACAAGATATAACAGTGCAAACTTAGCCTTTCAGAAAACTACATAGGTGCAAATGTTGAAACAACATAAATCTCCTTCAGATCGACCACTGTAAAATCATTGAAACAAGCTTTGAAATTTCACCATCAGGTCAAATAGTAAATTCATATGCAGTAACAATGATTCCCTAATTGGTTCCTGAAAATATCACTCAGACAGAAGGATATCACTCTTGCAAAATGGCCATTCTAAAAACTTAATTCTGCTTTGTACTGCAAACTGAATAAAATGCCTTTGAAACTGAATTCATAGGGTCATCAAAAGATCTTTCAGAATTTCAACCTCTGGAGCCTTATTGAGTGTCATATGTAGAACAAGAATCCTCAACTATCTTCCCTTGAAAACAAACCACTTAATTGATACCAATCTGCAAAGTTAGCACCCTAAACACTTTCTGAACCAAAGCACAACAGATGCAAAAATTGGGTTCAGAATCGGCAAAGAAAAGTGATATACCAGATTGGTCAAAGTTTGGGAATCTTCAGATGAGTTTAGTCCTAGGTCTACAATGCAGATCAACCTTCAATTATGTCTGACCTCAAACTGGGTACAAATAGGGAAACCACAAAGTATGCCATTTAATTCTGAATTCTGCATTTTAAGTGAAACTTCATTAAATTGGAAACGGAAAGGTTCTGGAAAAGTGGATAAATGGATTGGTAGGAATCTCTAAATCCTTAAATAGGTGCACTCCTATATTTAAAATATGAGGGACAACTCAATTATCCAAAATTTTCACCTGGGTACACATTTTCAAGTCCCGAAAGTGGTCAACTTAACAATTCTGCACTTGAAAACTCAGGAAATCAGAGTTATTCACCAACAGAATGGTTCTAGAAACTTTTCATTTGATTTCATAAAGATATACAAACTGGAAATATTGGAGTGTGTGACCACTGGAACACAGTACAAAAGGAATTTTCTCAATTGAATCAATTGGTCAAAAGTTATAACGTGTCAAAACGGGCTATTCAGATTTCTAGGCAGAACAAAGATGCAAACAGTTCTGAGCAACCAACTTTGGGGAGTATGAAAACCTATCAAATGAATTTGGAATGGGCTAAGATATAAAAAATAGACTCTCTGATATGTGTGTAAGACATTCCCAAAGTGGAAAACTATGAAACTCAACAGGGTGCAAGATATTCAGATGCAAAGTAGGCTCTGGACAACAAAATGACACTTAAGCAACATGCAGATTTAGGTGACCCCCTCAAAATGACTACTCCCTAAACATATCAAAATTGAAATTTAGGAGTTGGGACCCATTTCATATATCAAATGAAAGGAATTAAAGCCTCTTCCCAATTTGTACCTCATGAAAATCATCTGGGCGTCCTTTTCAAGCATTCTAACTGAGCCTTCTCACCAAACTTTTCAAGGGTACATACCTAGCTTATCTGAAAGTTTAACATGGTCACTCCAAATTTGTTCCAAATTTAGGGGTACCAACAGTACAGACATAATAATCTAAGGTTTATTTTATTGGTGTTTAGATTAAGGATAAGTTTTTAAGGCCACTGATTCACCCCCCCCCCCCCTCTCAGTTATTNTTCCCCCCCCCCCCCCCTCTCAGTTATTATTAACAATCCCTTCAAAGGCTTGAATGCTTGAACCCTTGATCTTCAATGGAGATCTTAAAATGCTTAAGAAGAAGACTTGAAAACCTTGATTTAACACTTGGAAGCTTGAAATTAGATGATAATATATTTTTCTCCAAGTAGATGATTCGTGTGCTTGTTATCCTTGTCCTTAGCCTTGTTCACTTAGAGAAAATGAGAGGAGAAAAACTTCCTCATATATAAATCTAGGGCACAAAATTCTAGAGAGGCCGACATAGGAGAATTAAATTCCAATTAGGCCTATACCATTAGAAGTGGACCAATATTAAATATATTTTAATATTCGTTACTTGGAAACCCGAAATAGCCGACCTAGAAGCGGGAAAATAAACTTTTTAGTGTCCCCCGACAGCTGACAAACTTTACAATTGAAAAGGGGGACCTAGGTCAAGGTTAAGGTTGACCCTGACCTAGGTCAGGGTGGAGGTTGAGCTTGACCCAGAGGTTCAAGACCCCTGGAAAATATGGCAGGTGGGGGAAACAGTGCTCGGAGAGGCCCAATCAGGGTCCTAAACAGGCATAGAATATGTAGCATGGACAGAAATGAAAGGGCAACATGATGATTTACCAAAACACCCCCTATGGAGGGCTAAAATATCTTAACATGGAATTTATTCCATTTTAAGATGATACAATTGCAATTTCCAATTAAGTACCATTCTCTAATGATGAGTCACTTTGTTTTTCACTAGGAGCGAGATATAATTTTTTTGCAAATCTAGCGTAAATTATGATTAACATAAATAAGCTCATACATGTTATCAAAATTACTACTATGAATATAATTTGCATTAGAAACATCTTCATCATCAAGAGTATCTTCTTCATCCAATCTAATCATGATAGAATCTATGATATGATTAAAATCATCATGTTTATGTAATTTCATATTTTTAAGATTAACTTCCTCCCTTGAGATATGCATAAGTTGGTAAAAGAGAATCAAGTCATAAATAGGTGTGTTAGGGGAGGAAATATTTTAGGAAGCAAGCTAACAGGCCCTAGCATAGTGTCTATGGTGGTGGTCATGAACATAAAATTTATGTTTGGTTTTGTTTAAAATTTGAGGTGGTTTAGGATCAATCAAAATTGGATCCTTTTCTTCTTTAGGAGGAGGAATGAAAGGAACCACACTAGGTTAATTGATAGAAGTTGCAAGGTATTTGTATGATATAAAATATGGAACTTAAGCATAAATATGAGGAACAGAAGGTCTATGAAGGATTCTAGGTCTAGGTTAAGGAGACGAGACAACCTTAGGATTGCTAAGTTCACAAATAATTTTGGATTTGAAATTTTTGTAGGATAAGAAGAAATTATCTTTGTGATGTTGAATTGGTTGAGGCATGCTAGGAAAAAATAAGTCAAGGTCAAAGTTTCCTTCACTATCTAAGGGATGATAGAGACTATACCATCATAAATTTTAAGCACCTAACATGTGTGTATAATTTCATGATTATTTTTCACCCACCTTAGTATATTTTCATAGTAGGGCTTCATATGGTACTTAATGGACACATAAATTAAAATATGAAACCTCTATCATTTCAATATTTTTCAAAATTGAGGTAAGACTTATTTCTAAGTGTGAACATCTATTTTTCCTCCAATCTAATAATTTATATCATCGTCTAGGCCCTATGTTTCAATTTGTGGCCTTCGTAATATATCTCAATCTCAGAACTGGTTGTACCTTGTAATCTAGCATCACGTAATTATCTGAGACCTATTTTCCCAATTTGAGCTCTTATTGGGTGGAAAATAATACCTATGGTGTTGTATTCTTGGTAACATAATGCTAAGGAAATTTTTTCTCCAGAGATCAGGCCTAAATTGGAACCGGTGTCCCGTCTCAGTGATTTAGTGGGATATTTGGATCTAGAGTCAACCTACTTGAGTTTTAACCCTCAAGATGTTGTGAGAGGTATATAAAAACCCTATCTCTCCTTATTTTGGATCAATCCATGAACCTTATTATCAAGCATTCAAATTCATGATCAAGAAATCAAGTTCAACCAATCAAGGCAAGCATCCACGATCTAGATATCTTATCAAGCATCCAAGGTGTTCTTATCTATAGATCAAGCTTCTTTCCCTCATTAAAGACCTAGAAAATAATTTTTATATCAAGGAAGGAGATACACCCACATCTAGATCTTATTTCTTCTTCTCAATCAAGCACTCTGTTGAATTATGACATCCATCACATGAGATTTTTAATTTCATGATTTCATTTTTGGTTTTTGTGTTAATTAATATCTATTGCGTCAACATATTTGATCATATTCAAAGAATAATTTTCATTAACAAAGGTATGATAAATTTTATTTTTCAGATCTAGCCTCTGCTATATGACAAAACACTTTCATTTCCTTCATTTTATTTAAAGGTTAATTCAAAATAGGGGTTTGACTCAAGCAAACCCCTATATCCAAACTTCTTATTTGTTTTTTTGTGTGTAGGTACAAGTGGTGTAGTTGTTAAGACTTGATCTAGAAAGCACATGATCTATTGGGAGGTCTATAACTAGATTCAGGAAAAATCCTTGAGAACAAAATTCCTTAGGCTTCCTATTCCTAGGAACAACACACTCAAGTAATTTTTTACCTGACAGATCACCTTCAAATTTAGTTTTTAAGTACAATTTTGAGGTTTATGTTTTAGTTCATTACAAGATCTTGTTTTTTTTTTTTTAGTCTATCTTTTTCAAAAATACTTATATTTTCTTATTTATCCTTGTATTCTGCATTTTCATATCATATCAGTCATCCATTAAAACTAGAAAAGGACCATTGACTCACTTAGAGATTAAGTCCTACTTGATCCTGTTGAGACATCCTCTTGATTGTGCATTAGGCTAAAAGGGGTGCAATCCTTTCCTCTTCCATTTTCTTATTATACAAAGACTATGGTTAATCATGTTTTATTTATCCATCATGGAGAAATTTCAAATACTTATGGATAGGAGAAACTATAGCTTTCATGGAAGTGAGCCAAGGAAGGCCAAGTCTAACTTGAAATGATTGGAAGTTGGGATGACTAAAGAGGTGACATGTAAATTTTTCTTACCAACTTCTATGGGGAAGGAAACAAAACCATGGGTAGGACAAGTGAAATTATTGAAGGTTTTAATCATCACATCTAATTTTTTATAGGGGTCTTTCTAGATGTGCCTTGTGTAAAGTTGTTCTTTAGTTATAACATTCACCATGCAAGTATATCTATAAGGACTCCATGAGAGGGAAGACCATTAATCTTCACAACAATGTAAATAGGACCATCAAGTTCCCTAATAGTCTCCTTAGGATAAAATTTAATGCAAATCTCAAGTGTAGGTTCAAATTGATAAATAAGGTCAACAACATTATTTTCCTCAACACAATCTTCTTCTTATTTCGCAATAGTAGGAGGGTCAAAAAAATTGGTGGTGGAAGAAGGCAAGGAATGGGTAGACTATATGGTATTGGTAGAATGGAAAGGTAAGGGATTGACATAAATTTGGACATTTTGGTTGGGAGGGGAAACATATTTGTTTCCTTGATCATTAACACCCACAACAAATATAGTGCTAGAATCAATAAGGTCTTGGATAATAGATTTAAAATGGAAACATTTTTAATATCATGACCAGGTTGACAATGATATTGACAAAAAGATTTGGGATCAAAGTTTTTGTCAAATTATTTTGAAGGATCAATTGGTTAAATGGGAGGAAGTGTTAAAACATTATTATTAATAAACTTCACCATCACATTATGAAAAGATTTAAAAACAGGTGTAGAATTATGATAAGGTTTAAAATTAAATGACAAAGGAGCCACACCTTTGGATGTTGCTTCCACTTGCACATCAATTTTGTTTGATAAATTGTTGATCTTAATGAAGCCTTTAGGTTTTTAAAACTTTTAGAATGTATGGGATGTGGCATCACTCTTATCAATAAGACCCATTGGAGAGGTACTCTAAATTGAATCACTTGGAGCTGGTAATTATGAAGCACTGGACACAATTGAGTAAAGGAAGAGAATTCAGAAAATAATATCTTATCTCTAATGTCTTTTTGTAAATTAGTAATGAAAATACATTTAATATCAATATCAGACACAAAATAAGAAATTTGAGCATGAAAATACTTAAATAAACTAATGAAATGAGTCACATTTTCTTTACCACCTTGCTTACAATGTATTAAACTAGTCAAAGAAAATTTTAGGACCAATATAGGATCAATAGAATAAGGAGGTAAAGAACAATACCATTGCAAGGCCTTATCTCAAAATATTCTAGTAAGAAGTTTATCCATGAGTTTATAATCATGATAAATGTCACTACACAATGTTTAAAATATTTTCACACGAGTCAAGAGATCACCTTCACCACTGTAAGTCTCCAAATGGGGTATTTCCATGTATTGATGGATAATAGCACAAATGATATCCTAGGACAAAAGGTTAGCAATATCATAACTGAGAATATTAAATTTGGATTAAGTCATGGAGGCAATTTTCTGTTATAGGGATGAAATGGTTTTTGCAAGGCTATTGATAGTGGATTCAGTGGAAAGATTGGTTTGAGACATATGGGAAATGTTTAGAGAATTATAGGAATGGGAAGGATTATTAGAGTATAAAAATGGAACATTGTTGTAATTAGTCATGGATGAAGGTTATGAAACACATTGAACACTTGAAGGAGGAGTAATAATAGGATTAGGAATACTTCCAACACTAACATGTTTAGGATTTATGTTTGGATTGAATGTAGACATGAGAGGTGGAGCATATGTAGAAACACTAGGTAATGAAGTAGGACTGGGAATTGAAGTTTCAACACTAGTGTTAGGTTGAGTTAAACCAATATATTGATGTTAGAGTAATAAAGTGATTCCACTTATTAATTAAATAAATCTTGATTTAATTATTAAGTCACTTATTATTCTCTATTTCACTTAAGCTAAACTTTAGGCATATAATAATTAAATCTTTTATTAATTATTATTATGCAACCTAGATTTTTCCCCTTTAGGGTTTCGATCACGTTTATAAGGTTTGATCTCTTTGAATTTTGTATTCCCTCTCTGAATGAATATTTTGTCTTTCAGAACTTTTTTTTGTCTCCAAGCTTTTCTTTTGTAACAGGTTATTTTGCATGCAGATGATCTTGGCTTATGAATTCTTTGTATTCTAACATGGTATCAGAGCCTTGCTGCTGCTTCCCATTCTTGAGTTTTTGAAGAATTGAGGGTTTCAAGTTTTTTCTCTCAGATTTTAGTGGATTTTGGGAGGATTTGTTTTTTTGGAGCACTTTGGGCAAAAAATTGCATCTAGGTTTCGTTCGAAATGCCCCCAAAATGCCATTTTTATATAAGGCACATCCTATTTGGACAAAGTTGAAATTTGGGCCCTATTTTTGCATGCACGACCCTTGGCACATTTTACGAGCCAAAAAATATGCCTCTATTTTGACGCTTCCTTAGTTTACATGTTGCCTCAATTTTGACACTACCTCAAAATCTGTTCTCGATGTTGCATGGAGGAGAGAAAAAACAAATTTCTCCAATTTATGCATTTTTTTTTGCATGTAAAAAAAACTAGGGAAAAAAATGCCTTTGTTTTCACACTACCTTGGTTTTTGTGCCATTGATGTCAGCAGTCCCAGGTCTGGGATCTGGGTTAAAGTTGATGGCCACCAACCCGTCATAACTTTTTTTCATAATGAGCACCTTGTGGTTTTTTGCTCATATCTTAAGCATATGATATCATTTTTCAGCAAACAAGATATCGTCGGAAAGCTGGTTCTGAGCGCAACCTGATTTTCCAAGTTTGGTTTTTTAATTTTGCCAAATTGCAGTTTTTTTTCCATTCAAAGTCAGGGTTCCATTTTGCACTCTGGTTTCTCTATCTTTCTTCTCTGGACTCCATTTTTTGACTTCCTCATGGCGTCAAAAAGATGATTTTGTTCTCCTTCTTCTTGTATGGGTCTCATTACCAGAATATGGTCCAAGTATATTTTATTTAGTTTTTTTTCTTTTTAGCATTTTGGTGGATATTTTGGATGTTTCAGGTCTTGGTATCATTTTCTGTGCATGGGACGACTTCTTTTTAGCTATTTTTCATGTTTCTACAATTTTCTGTCATTCATGGATATTGTAGACATATTTTTCTGTAGATTTTTTTTTTGCAAACGCATTGAGATAAAGTGTCATCTGATGCATGTTTGGGATCCTGTACAATTTGTGCTTGATTATACCCGCATTATATTATAAAGTGCCATAGGGGGTTTGATGTTTGACTTGTTTTCCATCTACCTTTGTCAAGTGAATGTTCCTTCCATGAAATTAGCCTCATTATGTGTGTCAAGTGAGTGTTCCTTCTACGACACTATTATTTATATGTGTTTGTACATTCTTTATCATGCAGTGTTTCTTGGCAGTCTAATTTAGTGTACCTGTCATGCCTCTTCCTACTTGAAATTATGAGGGGGGGTATCTCCTATTGGTTCTAATGCTTCCTTGGTTCAATGGAGTGATCTATGTATTCAGTATTTGTTCCTATGTACTAGGCAGATGCAGTGGCTAGTACCTACGCATTTCTGTGAGATGGATCATTTACCATATGGATACTCTTCTTTCATTCCTATTTTGGAGGCATTCTTCCATCTTCAATTGATCAACTCTTCAGGCTTTGTTTACAGTCTTCTCTACCTGATCATGTTCTATTACAATGGAGGTTCTAGCAGTTATTTTTTAACAGTGTTTACAGCTTCATGCTTCAAAGGTGTTCTACATGTTCTTTCTCTATTCCTATTTTCTGGTACATTATGTAGTTTGGAGTCTTCTTCAGCCCTTCACTAGGCTTCATCTCTTTTTTGAGAGGGGTTTTTCCTACTGGTTTCTCTCCTTTTTCCTCTTTACGAAGATTTTTTTGTACTTGGGTACCTGATCAGGCCTTGTTGCTGGGACCCATTTCCTGCTTTCAGTAGTTGTTTCTAGATTTTTAGCTTCTCCCTAAGTTTATCTTAAGGGGGGGTGTTAGAGTAATAAAGTGATTCCACTTATTAATTAAATAATCTTGTTTTAATTATTAAGTCACTTATTATTCTCTATTTCACTTAAGCTAAACTTTAGGCATATAATAATTATTCATTTTATTAATTATTATTATGCAACCTAGATTTTTCCACTTTAGGGTTTTGATCATGTTTATAAGGTTTGATATCTTATTATTTTTTATTCCCTCTCTGAATGAATATTTTGTCTTTCAGATCTTTTTTTGTCTCCAAGCGTTTCTTTTATAACATGTTATTTTGCATCCAGATGATCTTGGCTTATGAATTCTTTGAATTCTAACAATTGAGAAAAATATTTAACATGTATAAGATTATTATCAACAAGGTAGGAAATAGTACACAATAAATCAACATCATTCTCATAATTGTGAATCATCTTCCTCATTTCTTCTACTAAATATATGACTTCCCAATGCAAAGCCAAGTGGACTGCCTCAATAATACACTTCTCTAGTCCTCCAACCTAGGATCACACTCATTGATCCACCCAATCCCAAGAAATATCAATGTTCAAGCCACAAATAATCCTCTTATCCTCCACACCCTAAATACAATCCACTCCATCACTAATCACTCAATCTCTTATCCTCTTGTATCTACTTATGACTGTCTTCATACAGTCCTTCAACACACCCTTCTAGAGACTCTTGTTTTGAGACTATCCCTTTTCTTTGGATCTCCCTACACCCTAAAAAAATGGATAAAACTTACAATTTTTTTGGAATGACTAACCCCTAACCCAACTTGGTCTACAAACACTAATACTTTTCACTATCCTCTAAAAGATAGTAACTTTGCAACTTTGATCTCATTCCTTTATGACAATCACATGTAACAAACCTTCACCTGTGTTCCTAACCCTACCATGGAGAAAATCTAAAAAAATTTCAAGACTCCATAGTCTCTTTCCACTTACTCCCATATCCACTTGACTTACTCAACTCAACTTCTAACTAGAACAAGGCAACTTATCAAGTCACTGTCATACTAAGATAGCACCCATGGACAATCTCTGAACTTTAGTTGTTATAGCCCTTCCCTTGGGAACTTTTACTCCTCCAAGACCTTTAACATGTAGTAGAATCTCTTCTCCTCCACTTTCTCAAGCCACCATGGCCATAGAACTCATTGAACTTCTAGACAAAGCCAAAACTTCAATATTGAGACAGTCTATACGTTGTTCTCTGTGACTATCCAGTCACTTCCTTGCTCCAAACCTGAGCCCAATTTCTACATGCTCTCCTGCACACACAAAGGGTATATCATAAAATTTCTTCCACATCCTCCCCTCTATTATTTGCACTTATTTAATGTAGAAATATGGAAAACTAAATTGAAAAGAGTGGATACCCTAATGAGGGTTTAAGACAATTTCTAGTAGAATGTTGATATCTTTTGCTACACTCAACCAAACATAGCCATTAAAAAGCCAAAATTCTCTAGAAACAAAAATGATATCATCCCCAAACACTAAATCTTCAAAGAATAAATGTTTTAAATAGAGAAAATCCTCCCTTAAGATGACTGTTATTAGAGAAATCCATAAAAATGTAGTGAAAACATTGTTTTAATGATTCAAAACTTTACAATCTCTTTCCTTTTCAACCATACCCTATTTTTTGGCTAATAAAAAGTAAATAGGCCTCAAAAGAATGAATAACCACCTTGGAAACTAACTATAAACTGACTTCCCTCCTAATCTTGTCAATTATAAAAGATGGAAAATGTTGATGAGCTATAACTGATTGAATGTTTGAAGATGTTAAGTTGAAGATCACCAAGCTACAAAAAATTAATGCAAGACATTAAATACATTAATTTATTGTATTTTTATTGATGTCAACTTGATATAATCTAATTGGTTATATTATAAGTGTTAAAGACTTCAGAGAACCAAAAGATAAAGGTTATGATATCAGTAATGCATAAAAGTTCAGTATGCACTAAGTGACAACAAACACTAACAAGCCGTGCACCCTGACGAATAGAGAAATTTGAGAGGAAAGTCACAATGATACATGAGAATGAAACTTGAGCAAGCATTACCAACAAGAAGAATCACAAGCATTACTGATGAGAAGAATCACACTGTTACCCGGCGAGCAGAATCCCTGTTTAACCCGATGGACATACAACCCTGACGGAAATGCCTGAGGAGAATTGAAGTGTTGACCGAAGCTAACAAGGAGTTAAACACCGAAAAGAACTAAAGTTTAGAAATGACAAAATACATAGCTAGAAAGAGCTAAAGAATGATTTAAGTGGGTTTTACTATTTTTTCATGGACAAGTTAAAGCCAAAGATAAGTGAAAGATTTAAAGCTATTTTATTCCAGTTGTCAAAGAGAAATCCACGGGATAAAACTAATGTAAAACTTTAAAGAAAGATTGGCTAGAATTGTGGATCATGCCAAGAACAAGAAAGTAAAGAACTAAGAAATAGTGAATTTGTGTCTATAAATAGACAAGCTAAATTGTGAATCAGGGGAGTGAATAGAAAAAGAGGATGTCGAAGAGAAACTGGTGAAGAAAAACTTCATATAGTCCTGATCAATCAAGTTAAAGAATAGAGCTAATTCTATGGACACTGAGAAAAAGAGAAGCACAACATCACCAAGAAAAAAGAAGTGGAGCAAAGGTATTGAAAAGATAAATTAATCAGAAAGGTATTATGAGCTTACAATAGATCTAAAAATCTACAAAGTATAGTTGTATATGTGAGCAAATCATTTACTATTTTAATTTAACCATTGGATCATAAAGTATCTTAACCGAGTAGGACTTACCAATCCTTTCTATGTTGAGATACATCCCAAGGAGTATCAAAAGGTTTGGTCATGAAGATAGCATAGAGATTCCAGATACCAAGTGACAAACTACAAAGGGTTTGGTCATAAAAAGTAGCATAGAGATGCCAGATATCAAGTGACAAACTATTCTATTTAAATCCTCTAACAAGGTCACACCTAATAGTGTGTTTGTAACCTTTATTAGGGCTGGATCTTCACCGAGCTCACTTTAGAAGAGTGAAAATTTTGGGTTACCGGTCCCAAGTGTTTTTTCCCTTAACAGGGTTTCCACGTTAAAAATCCATGTGTCAATGTGTTTATGAGTCATTAATTTAGTGTTTTACATTACACATAACTAATCAGGATTTATCGGTATATACTAAGTAATTTGTTGTATTTCAGTAAATGAAATACTGCTAATCGGTAAATAGTAGGAATAAGGTTTAACAGTGAACTCCGAGTAGTAGTTATTTGTTGACATTATTTCAAGGCATTCATCTTGTAGGACTGAAGATAACTAGAGGCTTATAATTGTGGTAATAAGTTTTTGGGTTAATTTATTGGAATATTTTTGAGGCTACTGATTCACCCCCCCCACCCCCTCAGTTATTATAACAATTGGTATCAGAGCTTGTGTGCTTAGAAGGAAGGTTTCAAGACCTAAGCAAAATATCACAAGATGAGAAAATGAGATGTGCCCAAGTTGAACAAGGACAACTTTGCATCATGGCAAAGTAGGATAAGACTCCATCTATCAGGTATTAGAAATGATATTACTCAATACTTGGATACTAAATATGTGTTTCCTACAGGACCTCACACACTTGAGAAATTAAGAGAAAAGCATGAGCATAATTCTATGATGATAGAACTTGCTTCCTCACTCTCCGATGTTGAATTTGAAGATGTCAAAACTTGCACCTCTACTAAGCAAATGTGGGACAAATTGAAGCTAGAACATGGAGGAGATGATAATGTACTAAGGGCTAAGGCAGAAAGCCTAAGAGGTAAATTTGATGACCTAAGGATGAAAGAAGGAGAAAATATCGCTCAGTACAACTGTAGAATAAAAGAGGTAGTCAATTCTATCCAAGGAGTTGGAGGAATACTTGAAGAAGAGATAGTGGTAAGTAAAACTCTAAAAACCTTACTGCATGTATATGCTATTAGAGTATCTTCTATACAAGAAATGAGAGCAGCAACAAACAATAATGTCACTCTAGATATTTTGGTTGGTAGACTGATTTCATTTGAGATGAATAACTTTGATAACAATGTATTACCATCTATTGAGTCTACATTCAAATCTTCTTTGAAAATAAGTAAGTCAAGTCATAAACACACTATGAGAAATGATATTGAAAGTGATAGTGATGATCAAGATCTTGATGAGATTAAAGCACTAATGGCTAGAAGATTGGTGAGAGGCAAAGGTAGATACAAAGGTAAATTACCACTTGTATGTTTTAATTGTAAAGAGATTGGACACTTTGCTGCTAGATGTCCTAACAAAAGAAATGACAAATCATATGAAAAGAATATTGATAGAAGTGATAAAAGAGATTACCGAAGCAACTGACAATCTAATAGAAGAGATACTCGAGACTACAAGGACAAAGGGAAGAAAGATTGTTACCTGGCTGAGAATAGAGATGGAGATACTGACACTGAATCTGATGAAGACATTAAGATGGTATTTGTGGCCATGAAGGATGATTCAGACGAAGAAGAAAGGTATGTAGAGACTGCACTCATATCTAAGGTTAGTAAGAATGACTTCTAGATTATAGATAGTGGCTGCACTCACCACATGACTGGTGATAAACAAAAGTTTGAAACTTGTGAGTACTATAATGGTGGATCGGTAAGAATAGGTAATGACACACCTTGTCTAGTTGAAGGTAAAGCAACCATAATGTTGAATAACCTGATCAAATGTGAAAATGCATACTAGGTAAAAGGACTTAATTATAATCTATTGAGTGTTTCACAGCTGAATAACATAGGTCACCAAGTAGCATTTGAGAACAAAAAGGAAAATATCTTTAATGAATCAGGAAGGTTGATCGGAATTGGTGAATAGACAAAAGTTAACATATTCTATCTTGATGATATAAACACTACATGTTTAATGGATATAAATGAAGACACATGGCTGTGGCATAAGAGATCATGTCATGTGAATTTTGAAAACATGATTTAGATAAGAAATAAAAGGAAAGTAAGAGGCTTACCGAGCATGTCAAGGCCCGAGCATATCATGTGTAAGAATTGTCAAAAAGGTAAAATGACAAAGTCTAGTTTCAAGAGAAAAACCAATACATCTAATGCTATTCTATAATTAGTCCATACTCATCTATGTGGACCAATGAGAATAAAGAGTTACTATGGTGATAGATATTTCATTCTCTTTGTTGATGATTATTCTAGAATGATGGCAGTTATGTTCTTAAAAGAAAAATCAAAAGCATTCAAGATGTTTAAATGGTATAAAGCTATGGTAGAAAAAAAAAGTGGTAAGGAATTAAAATGCCTAAGATTAGATAGAGGAGGAGAATTTGTTTATGATGAATTCACTAACTTTTGCAATGAGCATGGGATTAAAAGATAGGTTTTTGCACCAAGAACACCACAAAAAAATAGAATTTCTGAAAGGAGAAACATATCAATTTTTGATTGTGCAAGAACACTGATGATTGAGAAAAGAATCACTCAAACATTCTAGAGGGAAGCTGTCAGTATTGTTGTCTACACATTGAACATAGTACAATTGAAGAAAGACACCAAAAAGATACCCTATGAGCTATGATATGGCTACACACCCAATGTAAGTTACTTCAGAATCTTTGGAAGTCAATGATATATTTTGAAAGATGATAGAAATGGAAAGCTTGAATCCAAAAGTAATGAAGGTATCTTTCTTGGGTATTCTACTAAGAGCAAGGCTTATAAATGTCTTAACAAGTCCTCTAACAAAATCATTGAAAGTGCAAATATCAAAATAGATGAATATGTAGAGAAAAATGATGAGGAAAGCATAAAAGAACCAGAAGACTAAAATAGGTTTGTTTACACTAAATAACATGACACTCTACCTGAGAAACAGTATATCACTCCTGAGCAATAGAACACTACACCTGAGCATCAGACTGCAAATACCAAAAATCAGGAAAACACTCAAAATGATGTTCTGGGTGATGGAGATCAAAATGAAGGTCAAGATGATGATCATAATGATGAAAAAAGAACTAAACCGATAATTTCCAAGTATGTTAGAAGCCACCATCCATAGAACCAGATCATATGAGACAAGAAGGCTAGAATGAGAACAAGAAGTAAGTCAATGAACACTAGATGTTTAATTTGTGATTTTGAGCCTAAATATGTTAATACTGCACTTGAAAATGAAGAATGGGTCAATGCTATGAATGAAGAAATAGAAAAAATTGAGAAGAACAGGACATGGACACTAGTACCAAGACCAGCTGACAAGAATGTCATCGGTACCAAATGGATATTAAGAAACAAGTTGAATGAGAATGGAGAAGTCACAAGAAACAAAGCAAGGTTAGTATGCAAGGGGTATGCACAAGAAGAAGGTATTGACTATGGTGAAACCTTTGCACCTATTTCTAGACAAGAAGGAGTAAGAATCTTACTTGCTTATGCTGCATTCAAAGGATTCAAGGTATACCAGATGGATGTCAAATCTGCATTCCTAAATAATACTAGAAGAAGAGGTATACATTGAACAACCAGAAGGGTTTGTTGATCTAGACAAGAGTAACATGGTATGTATAATACACAAAGCCTTGTATGGATTGAAACAAGCACCTAGCTTCTGGTATGAAAGAATTCACTCCTATCTCATAAGCATTGGATTTGTAAGAACAAGTGAAAATAGCAATTTGTACTTAAAAGAAGATACTGATAATAATATTTTGATTACTGAAATATTTGTTGATGATATCATATTTGGGGGTAATGATATGTTATGTAAATCCTTTGCTAATGAAATGAGCAAAGAGTTTGAGATGTCGATGTTTGGAAAGATCAAATTCTTTCTTGGTCTACATATTCTTCAACAAGATGCAGGCATATATATCACACAATCCAAATACATCAAGGAAGTGTTGAAGATATTCAAGATGAAAGATTCCAAGCTAGCTAGAACACCTATGGCAACTGTATGAAAGGTGACAAAAGAAGACAAATCAAATGAGGTAAATCAGATCTTGTATAGATCAATTATTGGAAAACTAATGTTTGTTGTTCATACTAGACCGGATACAACACATGTAGTTGTAATAGTTGCAATATTATCTGCTAATACCAAAGAATCACACATGACTACTGTTAAGAGAATTCTGAGATATCTAAAGAACACCGAGGACTATGGCTTATGGTATAAAAGAGAAGGAAAATTTGAGCTTCAAGTCTATAAAGATGTTGATTACGCTGGAAACTTAGATGACCAAAAGAGGACAACTGGAGGAGCATTCTTCATGGGTGACAGGTTTGTCACATGGATCAATAAGCAGCAAGGATGCATCTCATGATCTATTGCAGAAGCATTGTGGTTGCTGTTGTAAACTGCTCTAATATTGCATGGATCAAACAACTAGTGGAAGTTATGAATATGAAGATCCTTGAACCAGTGATTATCTATTGTGATAATACCAATGCAATAAACATTTCTAAGAATCTAGTCATGCATGCTAAGACTAAGCATATTGCTATCAAGTATCATTGCTTAAGAGAACAAGTGAAAGAGAAAGAGGTGATACTAGAATATGTTCAATCCAAGGAAAAATTAGCTGACATATTCACAAAAAAATTTCCTAAAGATACATTTGAGTACCTGAGAAAGAGACTAGGGATTTGACCCTTGTCTATTGGTCAGTAAGCTGACTAGGAGGCTGCATCAGCCTACACATAATCAGAAGATCATTCATGCTGATGAAAGAAAAAAAATGGACCACAAAGATACATCAATACACATAAAGGTACATATCTAAAGTGAACACTAGAGTCACTGTATTGCTAATGGATAGGTAAATTCAAGGAGTATATTTTAAAAAGGTGAAAGGATATAACTTTGGCATGATCAATGTTTACTTTGGCATTGTTGTCAAAGGGAGAGAATATCCTGAGAAGATCCAAAGGATAGAGATTATATATACATATGAAATTTCCATCAAAGGGAGAGAAGATATTCTAAGGGAGAGATGTAACCTATAAGGGACATAATATCAAGAGGGAGAGATGACTTAAGGAAGAAATGACTTGAGGGAGAGAATATATCTATATTGATGTCAAAGAAAAAAGAGATGATCAAGGATAGAAACAGTCAAAGGGAGAGACAACATCAAAGATAGAATTAGAAGCTGATACATCTATCCAATGAAGGGATTGAAGATTGAAGAAAGCACTCTGCAAGAAACAAATCTAAGCTATATGAGCTTATCGAGAGCCAAACATTTGTATTGGTTATAGAAAAAAAAGATTAGTAGATTGATGAACTACAACTGATATATTTCATATTGTATTAGTAATAATATAGTGTGATAATGTAGTGTGTTTCCATTGATGCCAAAGGGAGAGATTGATGAACTATAACTGATTGAATGTTTGAAGATGTTAAGTTGATGATCACCAAGCTGCATAAAATTAATGCAAGACATTAAATTAGTTAATTTATTGTATTGTCATTGATGTCAACTTGATATAATCTGATTGGTTATATTCAAGGTGTCAAAGACTTCAGAGAATAAGAAAGATAAAGGGTATGCTATCAGTAATGCATAAAATTTTAGTAAGAACTAATTGACAACAAACACTGATGGGCAGTGCACCTCGATGGATAGAGAAACCTGAGACAAAATTCATAGTGATACTCAAGAAAGAATTACCGATGAGAAGAATCACAAGCATTATCGGTGAGAAGAGTCATAGTGTTACCTGACAAGCAGAATCATAGTGTAACCCGATGGACTAACAACCCCGATGGAGATGCCCAAGGAGAACTAAAGTGTTGACCAAAGTCAATAAGGAGTTAAACACTGAAAAGAACTGAAGTTCAGAAAAGACAAAAGACTTAGCTGGCAAGAGCTAAAGAAGGATTTAACTGGGTGTTAATATTGTTTTCATCAACAAGTTAAAGCCAAAGATAAGTGAAAGATTTAATGTTGTTTTATTCAAGTTGTCAAAGAGAAATCTACGGGATAAAACTGATGTAAAGCTTTAAAGCAAGATTGGCTAGAATTGCAGATCATGCCAAGAACAAGAAAGTAAAGAAATGATAAACAATGAATTTATGTCTATAAAGAGACAATATAATTTATTGTGAATTAGGGGAGTGAATAGAAAAAGAGGATGCTGAAGAGAAACTAGTGAAGAACAACTTCATACAGTCTTGATCAATCAAGATGAAGAATAGAGCTAATTCTACAGACACCGAGGAACAGATAAGCACAACATCAACGAGAAGAAAGAAGTGGAGAATATGTATTGAAAAGATACATTGATCAGAAAGGTATTATGAGCTTACAATAGATATGAAAATCTAGAAAGTATAGTTGTATTTGTGAACATATCATTTAGTGTTTCAATTTAGCCATTGGATCATAAAGTCTCTTAGCCAAACATGACTTAACAATCCTTTCTATATTGAGATACATCCCAAGGAGTATCAAAAGGTTTGGTCATGAAGATAGCATAGAGATGCCAGATACCAAGTGACAAACTACAAAGTGTTTGGTCATAAAATCTAGCATAGAGATGCCAGATATCAAGTGACAAACTATTCTATTTATATCCTCTAACAAGGTCACACCTAATAGTGTGTTTGTAACCTTTAACAAGGTTGGATCTTCACCGAGCTCACTTCAGAAGAGTGAAAATTTTGGGTTACTGGTCCCAAGTGGTTTTTCCCTTAACAAGGTTTCTACATTAAAAATCCATGTTTCAATGTGTTTATGAGTTATTACTTTAGTGTTTTTCAATACACATAACTAATCTGGATTGATCGGTATACACTAAGTAATTTGCAATATTTTGGTGAATGAAAGACTGCTAATCGGTAAATAGTATGAATAAGCTTTAACAGTAAACTCTGAGCAGTAGTTATTTGTTGAGATTATTTCAAGGCATTCATCTTGAAGGATAGAAGATAAATAGAGGCTTATAAATGTGGTAATAATTTTTTGGGTTAATTTATTGGAATATTTTTGAGGCCACTGATTCACCCCCCCCCCCTCTCAATTATTCTAACAAATGTTGTCAAGTTGACAACTAAGGTTGTCATCTCAACAACTACATGTCTTATTAGTGTTAAACACTTGACAATGACTATAAAATACTTTAAACTATAAACCAACACTTAATACTACTCCTTAGACAATTAGCCCTTACATAGTGACCCTTATAGGCCTTATTGCCTAACATTGGCAATTTGGAACATACTAACATACTTTGACTCAACCCACATTAAAATGGATCTATTGGCCACAATTACATCATTTAAGGACCTTATAGGTCATATTAGCCTTCTAATGTCCTAGTGATGAACTATAACTGATTGAATGTTTGAAGATGATAAGTTGATGATCACCGAGCTGCAGAAAGTAAATGCAAGACATTAAATTAGTTAATGTATTGTATTGTCATTGATGTCAACCTAATATGTTATGATTCCTCATACAAATATTGTCACAACACTTGAAGATCTAAAGAGAAATTTTTTTTGTCATTGGTAAAGGTATACACCAAGTGACAATGTTACCCGAGAGTCACAGTGGTACTTGAGAACAGTGTTACCTGAGAGTAGTAGTACCTGAGAAAGTGGTACCCGAGCAAGTGTTATTGAGCAAACTAAGAGTTGATGACCAAAATCAACTGGAGTTAGAAAATGAAAAAAACAACTTAACTAGCAGAGCTATATTTAGAGTTAACTGATTGATTTCTTTATTTTCATTGACCAGTAGAATTAAGGATAAGAATAATATTTAAAGCTAGTTTTATTCACACTTGTCAAGGAGAAATCTACAGAATAAAACTAAAGCAAATCTTTAAAGATTAAAGTAATGCATGGTGGTATTTTCAGATCAAGAAGCAATCTACGTCAATAACAAGAAATACAATGAGATTGAGAGGCTAATCATGTCTATATAAAGAGACAATGAATTCATTATTAAAAATAGGAATGCTGAACATAATTCTGATGAAGATAGAAGTCTTCATGCAGATTTGATCACATATGCTGAAGAACAGAGCTAAAGAATTTTGCAGAAACTGAGCAAAAGAAGAAAGAGCATTCACCGAGCATAAAGAAGAGAGAAGGGGAGAAAAGGAATTGAAGAGAACATTGATCATAGAGGTATTTTGTGGACTAAAAATAGATCTAAAAATCTTCAAGTTAAAGTTGTATTATTGAACAGATCATTTACTATTTTAGTTTAACCATTGATTGAGAAAATCTCTTAACCGAGTGGGATTTAACCATCCTTAATGTACTGAGATACTCAAGAGTATCAAAAGGTTTTCTTGTTGATAGCATAGTGAATTCTAGGTCAAAAGGAAAAATGCTATTTTTGAATCCTCTAACAAGGTCCAACTTAACAGTGTGTTTGTAACCTTTAACAGGGTTGGCTCTTCACTGAGCTCACTTCAGAAGAGTGAAAATTTTGGGTTACCAATCCCAAGTGGTTTTTCCCTTAACAGGGTTTCCACATTAAAAATATGTGTCAAATGTGTATTTCTTTCATTGCATTGATAATTTACTTTACACGTTACTAAAATTGGATTGGTTGGTAAACACTAAGTTTAATTGCCACTATTCGGTAAAGCTTGGAAAAAGATAAACAATTTATCTCACCGAGCAGTATATATTTGTTAAATATATTTAAGGCATACATCTTGAAGGATTGAAAGATAACTAGAGGATATTATATTGGTGATATATGTTTTGGTTGGATTATTGGAATTATTTTTGAGGCCACTGATTCACCCACCCACCCCCCCTCTTAGTTATTCTAACAATTGGTATCAAAGCATTGGTGCTTGGAAGAGAGTTTAGAGACTCAAGATAAAGATCATAGATGAGTAAAATGGATTTTCCTAGGTTGGACAAAGACAAATTTGCATCATGGAAAAGCAGGATAAGACTCCATCTATCAGGCATTGAAAATGATCTCACACAATAATTGGATACTGAATATGTTACACCTACTGGACCTCTAACTATTGATCAATTGAGAGACAAACATGAACACAATTCTATGATGATAGAACTTGCTTCTTCACTATCTGATGCTGAATTTGAATATGTTAAATCATGCACAACTGCAATACAAATGTGGAAAAAACTCAAGCTATTAAATGGAGGAGACACCAATGTGCAGAGAGCTAAAGCTGAAAGACTAAGAGGAAAGTTTGATGACCTAAGAATGAAAGAAGGAGATAACATCACTCAGTACAGTAGCAGAATCAAAGAATTTGTTGATGCTATCCAAGGATTAGGAGTACTTGAGGAAGAAATAGTGGTAAGTAAAATTATGAGAACCTTACTACCTGTTTATGCTATTAGAGTATCTGTAATTCAAGAAATGAGAGTAGTAGAAAATAACAATGTTACTCTTGATAGTTTTATTGGTAGAATTATTTCATTTGAGATGAACAACAATGACAACAATGTCTTACCAACTATTGAGTCTGCATTCAAATCTTCTTTGAAAATAAGAAAATCTAGTCATAAACACACTATGAGAAATGATAGTGAAATTGATAGTGATGAACAAGAACTTGATGAAATTGGAGCACCAATGGCTAGAAGATTGCAGAGGTAAAGGAAGATACAAAGGTAAATTACCATTGGTCTATTTTAATTGTAAAGAAATTGGACATTTTGATGCTAGATGCCCTAACACGAGAAATTATGAAAGAAACAATGGCAGATCTTATGAAAATAAGTTTGAGAGAAGTGATGACCGAGACTACAGAAGAAACTGACACTCTGATAGAAGAGATAATTAAGACAACAAGGACAAAGGCAAGAAGGCTTGTTACCTAGTTGAGAACAAAGATGAAAATACTGACACCAAATCTGATGAAGTTGTTGAGGTAGTATTTGTTGCTATGAAGGATGATTCAGATGAAGAAGAAAGGTATGTTGAAACTGCACTCATATCTAAAGTTAGATAAAATGATATCTAGATTATTGATAGTGGTTATACTCACCTTGCCCAGTTGAAGGAAAAAGAACCATCATGTTCAATAATCTGATCAAATGTGAAATTGTGTATTAGGTGAAAGGACTTAAATATAATCTATTGAGTGTTTCACAGCTGAATAAAAAAGAATACCGAATTGAATTTGAGAAAAAAAAATCAAATATCTATAATGGAATAGGAAATTTGATCGGTACTCATGAACAAACAAAAGGTAACATATTCTATCTTGAAGATATTAAGACCACTTGTTTATTGGCTAGAAATGAAGACGTCTAGTTGTGGCATAAAAGTTTATGTCATGTGAATTTTGACAACATGGTTAGGATAAGCAATAAAAGGAAAGTAAGAGGCTTACCGAGTTTGTCAAAACCCGACCATGTCATGTGTAAGAATTGTCAAAAAGGAAAAATGAAAAAGTCTAGTTTCAAGAGAAAAACCTACACATCTAATGCTATTCCAGAATTAGTCCATACCGAGTTATGTGGACCAGTGAGAATAAAGAGCTATTATGGTGACAGATACTTCATTCTATTTGTTGATGATTATTATAGGATGGTGATTGTCATGTTCTTAAAAGAGAAATCTAAAGCATTTAATATGTTCAAATGGTATAAAGATAAAGTTGAAAAATAAAGTGGAAAGGAACTGAAATTTCTAAGATCAGATAGAGGAGGAGAATTTATTTCTGATGAATTCACTAACTTTTGTAATGAGCCTTAAATTACAAGACAGGTTTCTACACCGAGAACACCACAGCAAAATGGGATTGCTGAAAGAAGGAATAGATCAATTATTGATTGTGCCAGAACACTAATGATTGAAAAAGGCATCACACAAACATTCTGGAGAGAAGTTGTAAGTACTGATATATGTCCACTAAACTGAGTTCAATTGAAGAAAGACACCAATAAGACACCTTATGAGCTATGGTATGGATACACACCAAATGTGAGTTACTTAGAATTTTTGGAAGTCAATGTTATATATTGAAAGACGATAGAAATGGGAAACTTGAATCTAAAAGTGATGAAGGAATATTCTAGGATATTCTATTAAAAGCAAAGCTTATAAATGTCTTAACAAATCTTCTAAAAAAATCATTGAAAGTGCAAATGTTAAAGTGGATGAATTTTTTGAGAAAAATGATGAAGAAAGCAGAAAGGAACTGGAAGATTACAACAGATTTTTCTACATTGAAGAACTTGACACTCTGTCTGAGAAAAAGTGTAACCTTACCGAATGATGGAACAGTGCAATTGAGCAACAGGCTGCACACACCGAGAATCAAGAAAATGCTCAAAATGATGAACCGAGCGATGAAGATCAAAATGAAGGTCAAAATGATGATCAGAATGAGGAACAAAGATCTGAACATGTACCAGATCATTGGAGATAAAAGAGCTGGAATGAAAACAAGAAGTAAATCACTTAATACTAAATGTTTGATTTTTTATTTTAAGCCTAAATCTCTTAATACTACACTTGAGAATCAAGAATGGGTTAGTGCAATGAATGAAGAGATTGAACAAATTTAGAAGAGTAAAACATGGACATTAGTACCTAGACCGAGTGACAAAAATGTCATTGGTACAAAATCGATATTCAGAAACAAACTCAATGAGAATGGAGAAGTCACAAGGAACAAAGCAAGACTAGTATGCAAAGGGTGTTTGTACTCTCAAATTTTGGAGAAATTTGGAGTGACTAAGTAAAATTTCACTAAGGCGTAAAGTTACTACCCTAAAAACTTGCGGAGAAGGCTTACTTTGAGTGCATACAAAAAAGAGACCTGATATTTTTTAGGAGAAACCACTTGAAGAGAATGTTCAATACCTTTCATTAAGCAAGTACATAGGGTTTCATCCCACAGAATTCAATTTTGATGTGTTTTGAAGATAGCCATTTGGAGGCGTTTACCTAAATATGCATTTTGCACATTTCCCAGTTTTATCAAGTGGCTCACTTTGACTATTTTTATCTTTGACCAAATGGATGGGCATGACATTATGGAGTGTTCCATGTTGTTTTAGGAATGACATTGAATATCTTTGCCTATTTTCAGGCCCCCATAAAATCATTTGCACAATTTTCCAAAGCCATTTCATTTGCGTTTTATTCTGGTTTCCCAAGTGTCAAATACAAAATTCTTAAATGTCCTACTTTGAGGTCTTGCAATATGCACCTAGTTGAATTCCCTAAATAATTGAGTGTTCCCCTGCATTGAAAATATGGAGATGTACTTTCCTGAAGAATTCTAAACTTTGATCAATCTAGTTGACCACTTTTCTTAGCTCATTCCAAAACCAATTTCTGCATGTTTGTTGTTTTGTTTTCAAGTTAGTAAAGGAAAGACTTTGCAGATTAGTGCTAGTTGACCAGTTGATCATTAAAGAGAGCTGATTTAAGTTTAATATTCCTTGTGTGAAAGTGATTCTATTTTTGAGGTTCTAGACTGTAAGGGTCTCATCTGATAGGTTTGAGAAGTCAAATATAAAGGTGTTTTATGCAAATTTTGATGTTGACAGAACTAACTTTGTGGAATAGCCATTTTTAGAGGATGGTAACTTTATACCCAATGTTTTTTTTGATATGATGGTTATGGATTTGTACTCCCAATATGTAAGTAAGCTAAAGTGTTCATTTCGAACATTCTATGAGATGACCTGGTATTTCTACAAGGCTTATCTCATATGCGGTTTCTTCATTTCTTTAATGTGCATGATCAAATCAGTTTGGAAGTAGTCATTTTGACTATTAATATCTTGCAATCCTAAAGGTGTTTGGAAAATCCCTCTAGCACATGTTCTCTTTGTATCTCAATGAGCAGGTTCCTCCATTGGTAGTCTCCTGGGATACATTTTGGCAAGTTTTTTAAAAGGGGATTCATGGTGAATTTCTTCAAGGTTTCAACACCTTCATTTGCAAAAATAATGAAGTAGCCAAATTTGAAAATTAAAATCTCTCATTTCAGGAATCATTATGCAAATTTGTTTTACAAAGTGAATGTTGGTGTACCAAATTGTATGCTTGCCTATTTCAGAGGTCATACGGCGACATTTGATCAGTCTTCAAAAGCATTTGAACCAGAGACACCAGACACAATTATGAAGAATATGGTGAACAAGTATCTTATGCCAGATCTTGATCTTGATGAATTTAATCCTCAAAAGTGTGGTAGACAATGTGAGTTTTACTAGTTTAATATTGTTATTGTACATTTGGAGTCTTCTACACCACGTTTAACTATAATTCCGGTTTGGGAACCACCATATAGACATGCCTGCAAAGAAGTACCTGGCAAAAGAAGGACTGATGCTATCTCAAAGGTGAAAATGATAAATCTTCAAACAACTAGATTCTAAAATCTCTGCAGATTGAAGTGAGAAACATAGAAAGGAAACATTCCAGTTGAAGCGAATGATGAAGAAGATTCTATGGGAACAAAAGACATCAATCCAGAAAGCACGATTTGCACCATGAATGAAGTAGTAAGGATTGCTGCACTATCAAAAAGAGGAGTTTGAAAATAATTAAAGACAAAACATTAAAAGATTTCAGTTCAAATTGTAATTTTGAAAGATGCAAGCCATGGAGGGCAAAGCCAGGTAATGTCTATGTTTGAAAACAATGGAAACAGAGCTGCACATAAAATCTAAAGAAGGATTTCTCAATGTTTGGATACATGCTACGCTAATAATGGAGAAAGTGTTAGCAAATATCACTAAAATATAGCCTACGCAATACAGGAGAGAACCCACGCATGAAATCAAAGGGTGTAGTTTTAAAAAAAACTTAATGCAAATAACAATTGGTAGGTGTAAATTGAACTCAAAGCATGCACAAAAGAGTGTTAAAGAAAATGAGATTGCACAATGTACTAAGGTTAAGAGCCTACGCTGGAGTAGAAGAGAAATTTGTGCCAAATGTGAAAGGAGGAGAGTCTATCCTTTTAAGGCAAATGTATTTTGGCAGATGTAAAACTAAATTTAACAACCGTATAACACAAGTGGCCTATGTAATTTTTCATTGAATGAGGTTTTAAAATGTTTAACAAACATTTCATTGTTGTTAAAATATTGTATGATTTAAGCAAGGAAGCCTACACATCATTCTAAACCATAGTCAGCGCATGGTGTAAGTCAAATAAACTCACACCATTTCCAAGGGAGCCCACATGGATATAGAGGAATGTCTAAAGGAGGTGTTGCACTGAAATAAAGCATGGAAGCCTATACACAGGAGTGAAATAGGAGCCAACACATTAACATTGATACCCTGCGCAAGTTAGAATGGAGGCTACTTTGTAGAAGTTGCAAATGACTTTATAATAGCAAACACATGCTATTGGCAGGTGTAGAATCTTAGAAATGGCCTGCACAAGGCATGAAGAATGAATGACATGTGCAAGACATGGAGAATGGGCAAAAGCCTTCTCAGAGAGGAAAGAGGGATGCGTCGAGTAATAAGAGTAGTCTGTGCATTGTAGGCATAAACTATGTTAATATAATACATAAGAATACAGAGAGGGCAGCGCATTACATAAGAGAAAGCCGTGCAAGAAATAGAGGCTTAAAAGGACTTGAAAATTATAGTGTGCATTATCCTACATTGGTGAGTTTTGTATTTTCTCTTGTGTTTTAATATGTTTTCACTTACAATGTAAAATGAATAGGAGCCAAGAGGCCCATTAGCGAGCCCCTTGGCTGGAAGAATGCATGTTCTAGTGGACCCCATATTTTGGCACGCAAATATGAACAAAACTTTAAAACTTTGAGAAGTTTAATCCCACATTGCTGGGGTGGAAGTACTTTGTAGTGTTTATATGAAAAAGGATACACAAGGTAATTTGAAGAATGAATAGGAGGCTCTCCATGCGCGCATGCAGGCGGTGCCTTGGGAAGCATGCCCAGTTAGCTGACACCAAATTTTGTATACAAGTGGTGCAGATGATGACAAGGATGAAAGGACACATGACACCTAGTCGTGCACTCGTGACAGAGAAGGGAGATCAAATGAAATTCTCGCGAGTGCGCGAGAGGTGGACAAGTGGCAACTCATCACTCAATCATAGAGAAGAAAATGAATCATCGCACAATCGAAGATTCTTTTTGGGTGAGGTTTAAATCTACACGAGTGTGCGTTCAAGGTCAGTCGCACAAGTGAAAATGGCTCGTCACGAAGGTGAAAATGGCTCGTCGTGTAGTCGCACAAGTTTGGAGAGATAGCTGAAAATGTGCACAAGTGAGTGATCAAGCTCATGGTGCAGTCACGTAGGTTGGATAGTTGAGGTCAAATGGTACACGGGTGAGAAACTAAGCTCATCACGCAGTTGCATAGGCTTGGAGGGATAACATAAAATGCTTACGAGTGAGCGACTCATGCACTCACATTGGTTAGTGGCGCTCAACAGAAAATGTTGTGAGTGACTTAACCACTAGTGGTTAGTCGTGTACTCACACCGGTTATGTAGAGCCACTCAGATAGTGACACTTGACAAATTCTGGTGAGTTTTGGGGGATTAAAGTGTAGTATGTTCAAAATTTGTATAGTTTTCATATTATTCCAGATTTTCAAATGACTATTATGGGCAACTCCTAGACACTAAATATGAAGTGTTATATACCGTTGGAAAGGTCTAAGAATGAGGATTTTGATTTTTCAATCCATTTGGGTGTAGATCAAATCAAATTTTGGCATTGAGGAAGAAAGTAGTTTTAGATATTTTGGGGGGAATTGATAGGTGTCAGTGACTGAATTTGGTTTTCCAATTCTCTATATCTTTCTTCTTCTCATTTGTACATGGATGGTGAAATTAATGTTGTTGGGAATTTTTTGGATTCTGATTCTTGTTTTTGAGTTCTTTGTTTTTTAAATGTATTGAATCAGATAGAAATTTAATGAAAAGCAATGGAATCCCTTTCCAATATTTTTCTGATGTCATTGTGTCTAGTCTTGAAATCTTGTGTGTTAATTTGTAAGGCATTTTAATGCACTGGTTATAAGGTAACTGTGACTTTATTTTGAGTTTCTTTCAAGGAAGAGTAAATCTTAGATACAAGTTCTGAGAGTTCAAGGTTTGCACATCAATTTGATGTCCAAGTGTTGGAGTGAAAAGAGTGATTTGTAAGGCACTTCATTCAGGTTTTGTATATTTGGATTTAGAGAATTTTTTGTCAATGTATGTTTATTTGACTCTGTTGCCCAATTGATAAGGCACTGGTCTTTGTGGTTATGCATGTCTCATCATCAAATTCATAAATATCAAATCATTTTACCTTTCTATTTTAAGAGTTGTGAATGATTGTCAGATCTAGTTTGATGGGAAGGAATCCATCCCATGATTCACTGAAAGAAGTGAATCCAATAGGTACACCCGCCTGAGCCTTTGAGCTTGAAGTGAAGAAGGATTGTTTGATTAGTCTTTTCCTTGATATAATCAGGGAAAATAGCTAACACAATGGCAACTCTGTTGGGGAATTGTTGAAGTAGAATGGTCAGTGAGTGTAGGAGATTTGTTTCCTTTCTTTTTTGTATTAACCCTAGAATCTGGTTGAAAGCAAGAATCAAGTAATGGAATCTGAAGTTTATTTCAGATCTGTGTAAGGACAGCTTGGAAGTGATCTTATTGCAGTGATTTTAATAATATTGTGCGGCTTTGGTGATTGGAGAAAACCCAGAAATAAAATATATGTCAAATGGATTTTTCTGTTTGAAAATTTTCTTCTGCAAGGAGGTGATGACTCTATGAGAAAAGAACCTAATGGAGCTATGAAGAAGGCTCTAGATCTGACAAATTTCTAGTCAAAGAAATAAGAGTAGCAACTGCAATTTCCTTTTAGGTAATCCACATATTTTCATGTGAAATAAAACTTCCTAATGAAGTGAAGTAGCACTAAGAAAAGGAAATAGTGGTGATAAGTTAAAATGCTTCTCGGTTGTTGAATATATTCTGTACACTTTTGAGAAGTATGTTTGTATTTTAATTTAATGCGCATTTAGGAGATAATTTAGTCATTTGTAAGAGGGCATGAAAATGGTAATTAAAGGATATGTTGTTGTTAAGATAGTATTTTTAATAGCATGAATATCATGATGTATGAGTCACATGTGCTCCCCTACATGACTCCAAGTGCAGCCATGAGTTCCAGTCAGCCTCAACCCTATAATTTGAAGAGAGGTTTCAAAAATAAATTGTATGTGGCTATAAATTTTGAAGGAATTCATGGTTACCCAAATACTTTTCCACCCAAAATCAAAGAAAAATTACCAAGATTCAGTGGTGGGAGAGAGGAAAATGCTGAGAAGCATTGTAAAAAGTTCATGGACTTAATTGAGGATTTTGAGATTGAATATGAGGATAGTTTTATGAGGTTGTTTATCCAATATTTGGTAGATGATGCAAGGTATTGGCTCTCCTTCTTGCCTGAGTGCTCTATCTCTTCATGGGAAGAGTTAAGATTGTCTTTTATTGAGCAATTTGGTGAAAAGGTTAATCCAATTGCAGCGATAAAGAATTTCATGGACATACAAATAAAGAACGGTGAGTTGGTTCCTCTTTTCAATCTCAGATTTGTAGAAGTATTGGGTCAAATCCCTATGGAGTTTAGAACAAATGATGCTTTTTGTTTGGTTGTCTATTTTGGGGCATTTGGTAAAAAGATGAGTTACTTGTTAAGAGACAAAGAACCTGAGACTTTACATCAGGCTTTTATGACAGCAATGAACAATGAAAATAATTTGAAATGTAGAATTGCGAAAGACTTTCTATCTGATGGAATTCACTATCATAATACATCAAATACAATAGATAGATCTGGATCGATAAATGAAAATCAATGTCAAAGTATGTTTATCCATGTTGATCTTACTAACCATGATTCGATTGTGTTTCAAAACAAAATGTAAAAAGTAATGAGGGGGCAAGTGTTTTATCAGACGATGATTTTGTAGCCTCAAATGATGAAGTCCTATCAGATTTTGCTAATGCTGATAGTGAGGATATATGAGGAATGGATTGAGGAAGAAGATTCATGGACCCACAATGGCCCTGATTTCTTAGAAGATAAGATGATGCTTTATATGCAACCTTGTGAAAAGGATGAAGAATCATCATGTGTTGGAGATGATTATGAAGATGCTGATTTGTCTAAAACATAGATGAATTCTTCCATTTTAGCTAACAATGATGATAGTATTTATTTTTCAATTTGTATGCTTTCATCCTATGACTTGTCATGCGAAGTTGTTGATCCTAAGAACCATGAAATTGAATATGATATTGTTGCTGGTGGGTCAATGTCAAATTTGTATGAACCGACTTTTGAAACTTTTTAGCAAGGTATTTCCGGTGATATGGAGATTAAATATGATTTGGTATCCAAACCATAAATGGATCTCAGCTTGTTTAATGTGGACATTGATAGTATTGATTTTTTTAATGATATGAAATCAATGTTTTATCAAGAGGAAACTAATCATGCTATTAATATTTCCTATAACAGTCAATTATATCAAGGCGATGTGTGCCAGGATGATAATATGTATAATGAATAGATTGTTGATTTATTGGAACCACATTTTGAAATGTTTTATGTGAAGCTAAGAGAGGTTTTAGATTTTACATCAGATTATTTTCTTCAGCCACATGTATGTTCATTTTTCAAGCATGGGATGATGAAAATGTTGATGCATTATTTTTTAAAGATGTTAAAATGAATCAACAAGGACATATCAGCTATCTGACAGAAAGTGAGTCTTTTCTTTTTCCAGTTCAGTGTGTTGATGTTTTTCAGGATAAACTAAATCTGAAGCCACAAGTTGTAGTTCATGATGATTTTCTTAAATTTTTGTGTAGTATGCATGGGGTTGAAGGTGAGAATGATTTCTTTGACATCCAAGCACTCACTTCGGTAAATCATCATGATGTTGGCTGTGAAGTTGAGCTAGAATATTTTAAATTTCCAATGCAGCCGGTTGAGTATTTATTTGAGTATGTTAAGGAGATTGATAATGAAGAATATCATATTGCATATGAATGTTCACCATGCTTTGAGCAAATAGTATGTTTAAGATTATGTATCTTTTCAGAAAATACATGATTTTGTTATGCTACAAGATGATAAGTGTAATGATAGTGAAAATTATGATAGTGGCATGAATGATGCAAATTTGTTTCAGAATGGTCAATTGCTTGGAAACAAGTTCTACAGAATGATCAAATTGTTAAATGATGAGAATCAGACATTTGACAGAGGTAAGTGATGATTTTAGTTTTTTGACTGTGGGCCATTTGTAAATAATGTGCATGTTGTATAGTTTCTTTCTTTTCAGTTGTGTGTGGTTTGTGGTTTTCAATAAGGAGCCCGGTTTTGAAGTCAAGAGAGAAAATTTTGATTTGTTTTTGAATGGTCTATTATACCAAGAGATTTTGGATCCTCTCAATGCCCACATGGGGCATGTGTCCCTAGATAGATCCACTATTAGTACTCTCAAATTTTGGATAAATTTAGAGTGACTAAGTAAAATTTCTCTAAGGCGGAAAGTTACTTCCCTAAAAACTTGCGGAGAAGGCTTACATTTAGTGCATGCAAAAAAGAGACCTGATATTTTTTAGGAAAAACCACTTGAAGGGCATGTTCAATGCCTTACATTAAGAAATTAAATTGGGTCTCAGCCCTCATAATTAAATTTTGATGTGTTTTGAAGATAGCCATTTGGAGGCGTTTACCTAAATCTGCATTTTGCACATTTCCCAGATTTATCAAGTGGCTCACTTTGACTATTTTTATCTTTGAATGGATGAATGGGAATGACATTATGGATTGTTCCAGGTTTTTGTAGGCATGAAATTGAATCTCTTTGCCTATTTTCCGGCCCCTATGAATTCGTTTGCACAATTTTCCAAAGTCATTCCGTTTGCATTTTATTCTGGTTTCCTGTGTCAAACACAAAATTCTGAAATGTCCTACTTTGAGGTCTTGCAATATGCACCCAGTTGAATGACTTGAATAATTGAGTGTTCTCATGCATTGAAAACATGGAGATGTAATTTCCTGAAGAATTCAAGACTTTGATCAATCCAGTTGACCACTTTTGTCATCCCATTACAAAACCAATTTATGCATATTTGTTGTTTTGTTTGCAATAAGTTAGTAAAGACTGACTTTGTAGGTTAGTGTCCATTGGCACTTTGATCATTAGAGTGAGATGATTGAATTTAAATATTAATTTTGTGAAAGTGATTCTATGTTCGAGGTTCTAGACTGTAAGGGTCTCATCTGATAGGTTTGAGAAGTCAAATCTAAAGGTGTTTTATGCAGATTTTGAAACTGACAGAACTAACTTTGCAGAATAGCCATTTTCAGAGGATGATAAATTTATACCCAATGGTTGTTTTGAGATGATGGTTGTGGATTTGTACTCCCAATATGTAAGTAATCTAATGTGTTAATTTCTAAGATACTATGAGATGACTTGGTATTTCTACAAGGCTTATCTCATATGCGGTTTCCTCATTTCTTCAATGTGCATGATCAAATCAGTTTGGAAGTAATCATTTTGACTATTAATATCTTGCAATCCTAAAGGAGTTAGGAAAATCCCTCTGACACATGTTTTCTTTGTATCTCAATGAGAAGGTTCCTCCATTGGTAGTCTACTGGGATACATTTTGGAAAGTTTTTCAAAAGGGGATTCATGGTGGATTTCTTCAAGGTTTCAACACCTTCATTTGCAAAAATAATGTAGCCAAATTTGAAAATTAAAATCTCTCATTTCAGGAACGATTATGCAAATTTGTTTTACAGAGTGAATGTTGGTGTACCAAATTGTATGCTTGCCTATTTTAGAGGTCATATGGTGATATTTGATCAGCCTTTAAAAGAATGTGAACCAGAGACACGAGACACAATTGTGAAGAATATGGTGAACAAGTATCTTATGCCAGATCTTGATCTTGATGAATTTAATCCTCAAAAGTGTGGCAGAAAGTGGGAGTTTGACTAGTTTAATAATTTTATTGTACATTCAGAGTCTTCTGCACCACGTTTAACTATAATTCCTGTTTGGGAACCACCATATATACATGCCTGCAAAGAAGAACCTGGAAACAAAGAAGGATTGATGCTATCTCAAAGTGAAAATGATAAATCTTCAAACAACTAGATTCCAAAATCTTTGCAGATTAAAGTGAGAAACATATAAAGGAAACATTCCAGTTGTAGAGATTGATGAAGAAGATTCTATGGGAATAGAAGATATCACTCTATAAATCACAAGATGTGCCATGAATGAAGTAGCAAGGATTGTTGTGCTATGGAAAGAGGAGTTTGAAAATAATTAAAGACAACATTAAAAACTTCCAATTCAAATTGTAATTTTGAAAGATGCAAGCCATGGAGGGCAAAGCCAGGTAATGTCTGCATTTGAAAACAATGGAAATGGAGCTGCACATGAAATCCAAAGAAGGCCTACTCAATGTTTGGCTACATGTTGGGCTAATAATGGATAAAGTGCCAGTCATATCACTAAAAGATAGCCTACGCAATATATGAGAGACCCCATGCATAAAATCAAAGGGTGTAGTTTTTAGAAAAAACTTAATGCCAATAACAATTGGTAGGTGTAAATTGAACTCAAAGCCTACATAGAAGAATGTTAAAGCAAATGAGATTGCGCAATGTATTAAGGTTGGAAGCATGCGCTGGAGTAGAAGAGAAATTTGTGCCAAATGTTAAAGGAAGAGACTCTAGATTTTTAAGGCAAATACATTTTGGAAGGTGTAAAACTAAATTCAACAATCGTATAACACAAGTGGCCTACATAATTTTTCATTGAATGAGGTTTTAAAATGTTTAACAAACATTTCATTGATGTTAAAATGTTGTGTAATGTAAGCAAAGAAGCCTGCACATCATTCTAAACCATAGTCAGCGCATGGTGTAATTCAAAGCAACCCGCACCATGTCCAAGGGAGGGAGCTTGCATGGATATAGAGGAATTTCTGAAGGAGGTGTTGAACTGAAATAAAGCATGGAAGCCTACACAAAGGAGTGAAATAGGAGCCAGCGCATTAACATTGATACCCTGTGCAAGTTAGAATGGAGGATGCTTTGCAGAAGTTACAAATGACTTTATAATAGCAAACCAATGCTATTGGCAAGTGTAGAACCTTAGCAATTGCATGCACAAAGCATGAAGAATGAATGGCCAGCGCAAGGAATGGAGAATGGGAAAAAGCCTTCTCATAGTAGAAAGAGGGCTACGTCGAGTAATAAGAGCATTTTTTGCATTGCAGTCATAAAATATGTTAATATGTTGCATAAGAATACAGAGAAGGTAGCGCATAGCATAAGAGAAAGCCACACAGGGGATAGAGGCTTAACAGGACTTGAAAATTATAGTGTGCATTGTCCCACATTGGTGAGGTTTGTGTTTTCTCTTGTGTTTTAATATGTTTTCACTTACAATGTAAAATGAATAGGAGCCAAGAGGCCCATTGGCAAGCCCCTTGGTTGGAAGAATGGATGTGCTGGTGGACCCCATATTTTGGCATGCAGATATGAACAAAGCTTTAAAACTTTGAGAAGTTTAATCCCACATTGTTGGGGTGGAAGAACTTTGTAGTGTTTATATGAAAAAGGCTATAGAAGGTAATTTGAAGAATGAGCATGAGGCTCTCCATGCACATGTGTAGGTGGCACCTTAGGAAGTGTACCCAGTTAGCCAACACCAAATTTTTTAGATAGGTGGCACAAATGATGACAAGGATGAAAGGACATCTGGCACCTAGTTGTGCACTCATGTCAGAGAAGGGAGATCAAATGAAATACTCGCAAGTGCATGAGAGGAGGACAAGTGGTGGCTCATCACTCAGTCGCAGAGTAGAAAATGGCTCATCACACACTCGCAAATGCTTGTTGAGTGAGGTCAAAATGTGTGCGAGTGCACAATCAAGGTCAATCGCACAGGTCAAAATGGCTCATCGTGCAACCACATAGGTTTGGAGAGATAGTTGAAAATGTGAAAGAGTGAGAGATCAATCTCATTGTGCAGTCACATAGGTTGAACAGTTGAGGTCAGATGGGGTGCAAGTGAGCAACCGAGCTTGCCACGCAGTCGCACAGGCTTGGCAAGATAACATAAAATGCTTGCGAGTGAGTGACTCATGCACTTGCATCGGTTAGTGGGGGTCAACAGAAAATGTTGCGAGTAAGAGACTTAACCACTAGTGGTTAGTCACACACTTACACCGGTTATGCAGAGCCACTTAGATAGTGACACTTGACAGATTCTGGTGAGTTCTGGGGGATTAAAGTGAAGTATGTTCAAAATTTGCATAGTTTTCATATTATTCCATATTTTCAAATGAACATTATGGGCATCTCTTGGATGCTAAATATGAAGTGTTATATACCATTGGAAAGGTCTCAGAATGAGGATTTTGATTTTGCAATCTATTTGGGTGCAAATAAAATCAAATTTTGGTAGTTGAGGAAGAGAGAAGTTTCAAATTTTTTTGGGGGAATTGGCAGGTGTCAGTGACTGAATTTGGTTTTCCAATTCTCTATATCTTTATTTTTCTTATTTGTACATGGATGATGAAATTAAAGCTGCTAGGCAGTTTTCAGATTATGAGTCTTATTTTTGAGTTCTTTGTTTTGTAAATGTATTGAATTAGATAGCAATTTAATGAAAAGAAATGGAATCAATTTCCAATATTTTTATGATGTCTTTGTGTCTAGTCTTGAAATCTCGTGTGTTAATCTATAAGGCATTTTAATGCACTGGTTATAAGGTAGTTGTGAGTATGTTTTGAGTTTCTTTCAAGAAGAGAGTAAATCTTAGAGACAAGTTCT
Source organism: Thuja plicata (assembly GCA_018584345.1). NCBI lineage: Eukaryota > Viridiplantae > Streptophyta > Pinopsida > Cupressales > Cupressaceae > Thuja > Thuja plicata. The sequence continues at coordinate 892,483 of MU226841.1, read as the reverse complement.
GAGAGATCAAGGTTTGCACATGGATTTGATGTCTAGGTGTTGGAGTGAAAAGAGTGATTTGTAAGGCACTTCATTCGGGTTCTTTATGTTTGGATTTAGAGAATTTTCTATGAATGTATGTTTATTTGACTTTGTTTCCCAATAGATAAGGTAATGGTCTTTGTTGGTTATGCATGTCTCATCATCAAATTCATAAATATCAAATCATTTTACCTTTTTGTTTTAAGAGTTGTGAATGATTGTCAGATCTAGTTTGACGGATAGGAATCCATCCTATGATTCACTGAAAGAAGTGAATCCAATAGGTACACCTGCTTGAGCCTTTGAGATCGAAGTGAAGAAAGATTGTTTGATCCTTGTTAATTAGTGTTTTCCTTGATAGAATCAGGGAAAATAGATAACAAATGGTATGCACAAGAAGAAGGTATTGACTATGGAGAAACCTTTGCACCCATTCCTAGACTAGAAGGAGTAATAATTCTACTTGCTTATGTTGGATTTAAAGTATTCAAAGTATACCAAATGGATGTTAAATCTTCATTTCTGAATGGAATACTAGAAGAAGAGGTATACATTGAAAAACCTTAAGGGTTTGTTGATCCTAACAAGAGGAGCATGGTTTGTAGACTACACAAATCCTTGTATGGATTGAAATAAGCACCGAGAGCATGGTATGAAAGACTTCACTCTTATCTCATTAGTATTGGATTTGTAAGAACAAGTGATAATAGTAATCTATATTTGAAAGGAGAAACTGATAATAAGATTTTGATTGCTGAGATATTTATTGATGATATCATATTTGGAGGTAATGATATGTTATGCAAGTCATTTTCTAATGAAATAAGCAAAGAATTTGAGATTTCAATGTTTCGAGAGATCAAATTTTTTCTTGGTCTATAGATTCTACAATAGTATGAAGGCATCGACATCACACAATCCTAATACATCAAAGAAGTTATGAAGATATTTAAAAATGGAGGACTCCAAACCAATTGGAACACCTATGGAAACCAAATGCAAATTGACAAAGGAAGACAAGACAACCTAGGTAAATCAAACCTTATACAGATCTATGATTGGAAAACTAATGTATGGTGTACACACTAGTCCAGATATAGCACATGGAGTTGGTATAGTTGCAAGATTCTCTGCTAATCCCAATGAATCACACATGATTGTTGTTAAAAGAATTCTTAGATATCGAAAGAATACCGAAGACTATGGTTTGTGGTATAATAAAGAAGGAAAATTTGAGCTACAAGTTTATACCAATGTTGATTGGGCTAGAAACATAGATGATAGAAAGAGAACAACAGGAGGAGCATTCTTTATGGGTGACAGACTTGTGAGGTGGATAAGTAAAAAGAAAGGATGCATATCACAATCAACTGTAGAAGAAGAATATGTGGTTGTTTCTGCAAATTGTTCTAACATTGCATGGATCAAGCAATTGCTGAAAGGTATGAATGAAGAAATTCTTGAACTAGTAATTATCTATTGTGATAATACAAGAGCTATAAACATTTCAAAGAGCCCTATGATGCATTCTAAGACAAAGCACATAGCTATTAAGTATCATTACTTGAGGGAACAAGTACAAGAGAAAGAGGTGATACTGGAATATGTATAATCCAAAGAACAACTAGCAGAAATATTCACAAAGCCATTGGCAAAAGATACATTTGTGTACTTGAGGAAGAGACTAGGGGTTCAACCCTTGTCTACTAGTCACTAAGTTGACTAGGAGGTTGCATCAACCTACACATTATCAAAAATTCAATCATGCTGATGCAAGCTGAGATATGGATTGCAATGACATATCTATACAAGAAGGTACTTATCTAAAACACACCAGAGATATTGTTGGCTACTACAGAGCTATATTTCTAATGGATAAGAGATCCAATGCTATATTTTTGTTTGGAATTGATGCCAAATGGAGAGAAGTATTCAATGAAATATCTATCATGATCCTACAAAGGGAGAGAATAAATATATCCATTAGGGAAAAGAACATCACTCAAAGGGAGAGAAAAGGTCAGAAAAAGAAGTTTCTAAAAAGGGAGAGAAAGATACAATGATGATGAAGAGAAAGATTAAAAGAGACAATCATCCATCTAAGGGAGAGAATTGGAGAAAAGTTAACATGGCATATCTATCTAGAAAAGGGAGAAGAAATTATTCAACAAAGGGAGAGACAGAAGAAGAAGAAAAAATTACTAAACCTATCCATTGAAGGGAATGAAGAAAGGAAAAGCACTCTGCAAGAATAAAATCTAAGCTAAAAGAGCTTACCGAGAGTCAGATATTTGAATTGGTTATAGAATAATAAGTTTGTTATGTTATGGCATTTTTTACATTACATATTTCATAGTATGTTTCCATCAATGGAAAAGGGAGAGATTGATGAACTATAACTGATGGAATGTTTGAAGATGATAAGTTGATGATCACCGAGCTATAGAAAGTAAATGCAAGACATTAAATTAGTTAATGTATTGTATTGTCATTGAGGTCAACTTAATATGTTATGATTTCTCATACACATATTGTTACAACACTTGAAGATCTAAAGAGAAAAAAATTTTTGTCGGTAAAGGTATACACCGAGTGAGAGTGTTACCTGAGAGACACAATGGTACCTAAGAAAAGTGTTACCCAAGATCAATAGTACCCGAGAAAGTGTTACTGAGCAAACTAAGAGTTGATGACCAAAATCAACTAGAGTTAGAAAATCACAAAACTACTTAGCTGGCAGAGTTATATTTAGAGTTAACTGATTGATTGCTTTATTTTCATCGACCAGTAGAACTAAGGATAAGAAGAAGATTTAAAGCTAGTTTTTTTCACAGTTGTCAAGGAGAAATCTACAAAATAAAACTAAAGCAATGCATGGCGGGATTTGTGGCTCAAGAAGCAAAATATGTCAAGAACAAGAAAGACAAGGAGATTGAGTGGCTAATCATGTCTATATAAAGAGACAAGGAATTTGTTATAAAAAAAGAGGAATGTTGAACATAATTCTGATGAAGATAGAAGTCTTCATGCAGATCTAATCATACAGGCTAAAGAACAAAACCAAAGAATTTTGCACACACTGAGCAATAGAAGCAAGAGAATTCACCGAGAAAAAAGAAGAAAGAAAGGGGGAAAAGGTATTGAAGATAATATTGATCAGAGAGGTATTTTGTGGACTAATAATAGATCTGAAAATCTGCAAGTTAAATTTGTATTATTTAATAGATCATTTACTATTTCATTTTAACCATTGATTTAGAAAATCTATTAACCGAGTGGGATTTAACCATCCTTAATGTATTGAGATACTCAATAGTATCAAAAGGTTTTCTTGTTGACAACATAGTGAATGTTAGGTCAAAAGACAAACTGTTAATTTTGAATCCTCTAACAAGGTCGCACATAACAGTGTGTTTGTAATGTTTAATAGGGTTGTCTCTTCACTGAGCTCACTTTAGAAGAGTGAAAATTTTGGGTTACCAGTCCCAACTAGTTTTTCCCTTAACAGGGTTTCCATGTTAAAAATCTGTGTCAAATATGTATTTCTTTCATTGCATTGATAGTTTACTTTACACATTACTAAAAATGGATTGGTTGGTAAACACTAAGTTTAATTCTTGCTATTCGGTAAACCTTGGAAAAAGCTAAATGATTTATCTCACTGAGCAGTATATATTTGTTAAAGATATTTAAGGCATACATCTTGAAGGACTGAAAGATAACTAGAGGATATTATATTGGTGATATAAGTTTTGGTTGGATTATTGGAATTATTTTTGAGGCCACTGATTCATTCTCCCCCTCCTCCCCCTCAGTTATTCTAACACCTAGGTCATCCAAGTGACCCTCTATGTGCTCATGAGGTTCCCTGCACCATACTCTCTGAAACAAAAATAATCCAAGTCATATGGATTCCTCTTCCTTGTCTTCCAATTCTTTGGTACTTGATGCTTGTACCCTGCAAACAAAAATTATCCTATCTTTGGTGTCTTCTTTGACCTGACCTCAATCAATTGGTACTCATTCAAAGTACCCAAACCTTCATTATTCATCTCCATGTATTCATGGATCACTTCAACATAATCATCAAAATAGAACCCTTGAAAACTATCAACAAAAGGGTTAGGAAAAAGAAATACTACTTCTTCACTCATCAAAATATCTATTTGGTTCACCATAGGAACCATATCATATTCATGTTCACCAACTTCCTCTTGCAAGATCTCCATGCTTGGATAAAAATATGATTACATGGTCTCCTCATGATGAATCATTGCTGCATCTTTATCCTTGGTTCCATCCTCTGAGACTACTATTGTAAACATGCCATTTATATGCCCTTTTCCTTGGCATATCATCTTCAAGGCTATTACATAATCCTCCTTACTATCTAACATAAGTGTACCCTACATGGTACCCTCTTCCTCTTCATTACCATCTTCTTCCTTGCTACAACTAGCCTTTGAATAGGTCACTATATCCTCTTCTTCACAGTCAAGTGAAACCTGCTAGCATTTATCATCTTCCATTCCTATAAGAGCTTCAAATATTCATCTAACCTCACAAGTTCCTTCTTGTTTTGTTCTCATGATTCTGTAATCTCCCTTAACTTATCTTCATTCTCTTCCAAATAATTTCTCAATTTTATCAACTCCTCTTTCTTCCTCCATTCTAGTTCCTTTCTTCCTGCTTCTTCTTTATTCTTAGCTTCTTCTTCTCTTTTCTTATTTCTACCAAACAAGAGTTCCTTAAACTCCTTGTATGATGCTAAAATATCTCTCTCGGTATTTTTCAAACCCATCTTCAACACCATTCTCATAATTTTGAATCATCTTCCTCATTGCTTCTACTAAAGATATGGCTTCCTAATGCATAGCCAAGTGAATTAACATAAGAATACAATTCTCTATTCCTCCAACATAGGATCACACTCATGGATCCACCACCTCTCAATACTTATCAATGGTCAATCTGAAAATAATCCACTTATGCTCCATACCCTAAATACAATCCACTCCATCACTAATCACTTAATCTATTATCCTCTTGTATCTACTTATGATTGTCTTCATACAATCCTTCATTACACCCTTCTAGAGACTATTTTTTGAGGCTATCCCTTTTATTTGGCTATCCCTACAACCTAACAACATGGAGAAACATTAAAAAAAATTTGGAATGACCACCCCCTGACCCAACTTAGTCTACAAACATTAATACTTCTCAATGTCCACTAAATGATAGTAGGTCTACAACTTTGATCTTATTCCTTTATGACAATCACATGCATAACAACCCTTCACTTATGTTCCTGAACCTACCATGGAGAAAACTCTAAAAAAAATTCAAGACTCCCTAGGCTCTTGATGACATGTAACTGATTAAATGGTTGACTATATTAAGTTGAAGATGATGCAAGACATTAAATTAGTTAATGATTTGTATTGTCATTGATGTCAACTTGATATCATCTGTATGGTCATATACATAATGCTAAAAAATTCAAAGAAACAATGGAATAAAGGTTATGCTTTCAGCAATGCATAAAATTCAAGTATTCACTAAGTGATAGACTACACCGATGGAGTGCACACCATCGATAAAGATAGAGATAAAGTTACAATGATGCCCGACGAGAAGAAGACAGTGTTTCCCGACGAAGTAGAATCAAAGGATGCCCGACGAGCTAAAAATAGTGTTGCTCGATGAGCAAGATCCAATCATGCCTGACAGACGGAGATCCTGAAGCTAACTGAAGTTACACCAATGGAACTACCAATTGTCACCGGTGACGAACTGCAGAATTGACCGATAGAACAGAGATATCAGAAAATGAGAAAATATCTAGCTGGCAGAGCTAAAGGATAGACTTAACTGGCTATTTTATTTGTTTTATTTGACCATAGTTAAGTAAGTGATTTGTATAGTTGGAAAGAAGATAACTACGAGATAAATCAAGAGTTAAAGCCATAAATCAATTTGGCTGGATTGTTTTTCATGCCAAGAATCAAGAACCTAGAATTAATGAAAATCATGTCTATTTAAGAGACAAGCATAATTCATTCTCTATGTGGTCCATAATTAATCAGATACACGGGGGAGTGAACTGATAGAAGATGTTGAAGAGAAACTGATGAAGGATTAACTTCATACAATCCTGATCAATCAAGCTGAGGGAGAGCTATAGAATTCTATAGACACCGACAGAAAGAAAAGCACAGCATCACAGAGTAGAAAGAGTTAAGTACAAAGGAATTGTATTGATACATTGATCAGAAAGATATTGTAAGTAAATAGATCTAAAAATCTGCAATTGAGTTGCATTAGAAATAGGTCATTTTGTTTCAGTTTAACCATTGAA
>MU226841.1:783032-879116 GCA_018584345.1 Thuja plicata | reverse complement strand
TGACAACCTATGTATTGAAAATCCTCTAACAAGGTCACACTTAACAGTGTGTTTGTAACCTTTAACAGGGTTGGCTCCTAATAGGGCTCACTTCAGAAGAGTGAAAATTTGGGGTACTGGTCCCAGTCATGTTTTCCCTTAATAGGGTTTCCACGTTAAAATCCTTGTGTTATGTGTGTATGATTTATTACTTTATTGTTTTACATTCTACATATGCATTTATGGATTGACTGGTATACTCTGCATATTTACTAAGTATTGGTAAATATAGTTTACTGCTTATCGGTTATCAAGGAGAATAAGGACAGACAAGGTAAACCGACAGACAGTTATTTGTTTCAAGAATTTCAAAGGCATACATCTTGTAGGGACTTAATAATTTGAGAAGTACTGATTGGTGGATTAAAGTTTGAAATGGGATAAATTTCTAAGGCCATTGATTCACCCCCCCCCCTCTCAGTTATTACTAATAGCTCTGTCCACTCACCCATATCCACTTGACTTATTCAACTCAATTTCTAACTAGAACAAGGTAACTTATCAAGTCGATGTCATACTGAGACAGTCATGGCCAATCTCTGAACTTTGGTTGTTATAGCCCCTGGGAAATTTTCCTCCTCCAAAACCTTGAACATGTAGTATAATATCTTATCCTCCACTCTCTTAAGAAACCATGTCCATAAAACTCATAGAGCTTGCAGACAAAGCCAAAACTTCAAGACTGAGATAGTCTATACACTATTCTTTGTGACTGTCCAGTCACTTCCTTGCTCCAAAGCTGAGCCCCATCTCTCCATGATCTCCTGAACACACCAAGGGGATATCATAAAATGTCTCCCACATTCTCCCCTAGATTATGGGAACTTATTGAATGTACAAATATGGAAAACTACATTGAAAAGAGTCTCTGGATACCATAATGAGGGTTTAAGACAATTTCTAGTAGAATGTTGATATCTTTTGCTACACTCAACTAAAGACAACCATTCAAAATAAAAATTATCCAAAAATAGAATTCTACCATCCCCAAACAATAAATCTTCAAATCATAAATGTTTTAAGTGGAGAAATTATTCCTTAAGATGAGTGTTATCAGAGAAATCTAGAAAAATACAGTGAAAACACTGATTTAATGATTCAAAACTTTACAAACTCTTTCCTTTTCAACCATGTCCTATTTTCTCTAGCTACTAAAAAGTAAATATGAGTCAAAATACTGACCAACCACCTTGGAAACCAACCCTAAATTGAATGGAGTCAGTTAGAACCGACTGCCCTCCTAATCTTATCAATTACAAAAAATGGAAAATGTTGTCAAGTTGACAACTAAGGATGTTAACTCGACAACTACATGTCTGATTTGTGTTAAAAAATTTCAAATTAATATAAAAGACTTTAAACTATAAACCAACCGTTAATACTACCCTTTAGACCATTAGCCCTTACATAGTGACCCTTATAGGCCTCTTTTCCTAACATTGGAAATTTGGAACATACTAACACACTTCGACTCAACCCATATTAAAATGGATCTAGTGGAAACAATTACATCATTTAAGGACCTTATAAGTCATATTATCCTTTCAATGTCCTAGGTCATCTGAGTGACCCTCCTTGTTCTCATGAGATGCCCTGCACCACTTCCATATTAGAATGTTCTTGTCCTAACCATTGCTCAAAATTTTCAAAGTCATGAGAAAGTTTTTGCACTTGGATAGGAGAAAATATTAAGGTATAATATTATTCATCATGAGAAGAGTGGGTAGAATTATTATAAAAAATAGTGGGAATATCATTAGTAGGCATATTTATTTCTTCAAGATTCCTAGGAAACAAAGAGGACTCTAGATGAAAGGAACCCATATGTCTATAACTTCTCCTAACCATAATTTTATAGTTAGGACTCAATGTTATAACACTCATGCAAAAGGAATTGAAAGAGAGATATATCAAACAAATGCAAATAGAAAATTTGAAAGAAATATAAAAACACTCATCAAATTTATGCAACATGAATGAATTAAGATATATAATTGCACGTGAAACCTAATGAAGAGCATATCTAACAATAAAATAAAAGATGCATAAAAAGAAGATCTAGCACCAAATTTAGAACATAAATGTTATAATTTGGGTCCACCAAAATGTATACTGAGGAAAAGGGGAAAGGGGAATGCAATTAAATATATAGGTAGTCCACATTTTCCTAAAGTACAATCAAAAGGAAGATGACCTAATAGGCTTAAGTAGGACTTAAGCACTAAGTGAGTGCAATTATATTTCATGATAACGTATTAGAATGAGTTGGATATAATGGGATATGACAAGACGATGCAAGATAGAAGGCTAAATAGGAAAGAATGACAATTTTTAGCAAACATAGAATGGTATAAAATAGACAAGCTATATGTATACGAACCAATAACTAGAAGACTATACCAACCTATGGTTTCAATATGAATCTTACACATGGGATATAGATCACCTTGGACATTCTATTCCCATGCACAAATTACCTGAGTCATTTTGTACCCTATAATTTTGTTTGAAAATTTCATAAATAGTTTGAAGGATCCTTTGTCAAACCCTGGTTGAGGAATCAAACTTAAAATTGAAATGAAATTTCATGAAAGGAAAGCATGTAAATGTAAAGGTAAATGTTATATTTACCTTGTAAATGTATATACCTTCATAAATGAATATTGAGATCACACATATTTATGAATATTCTAGTATTATTTCTTGAATTATAGTTTTTAAACCCTAGAATGTAGAGAGGAATCAAGGATACCTTCACAGATGCATAGATCTATGAATACTCCTCATAGACCTTCAATATTGTTATACTTGATGGAAATTTTATTGAAAGGAAGAATGCATGTGGATGATCAACAAATATTTTTTATTGATTAAGAAATCCTCTACTTGGCCAGAATGAGAGAGAATCTTTTCGTAAAAATACATTAGGATTCTTAAAGAAAACTTGAGACTTGATCTTGAATGCTTTTATGCAAAATTGTAGGAAAACACTTGAATTCCAACTTGACTTATGAATTTGATTATCCAAATGAGGAGAGATAAACCACTTATATACCTCTCATAGCATTTCAGGATTCAAAAATTGGAGGAGGCTAACATGAGATCTAATTTTACACTAAAATACTGCAATGATTCACCCATTTCAATTTGGGCCCAAATCTTGGGATGCAAATTTCCCAAGGAATCATGTACCTAGTATACATCGCCTAAGGTATTCTATACCTATGAAATCAAACTAAATTTGAATGGGGGTTCAGGAAGGAGAAAAAGATGCCATAAAAAGAGGATATGGGTTGTTGTATCAAGCATAATAGATATGAAATATTGATAACACCAAAATAGGGCTAATTGAGCATCTAATTATAAGTGCTTACTTTTAAGGACAATACATCAAAAAATTAGTGCATGTTTTACCCTTTGTACCAAGTGTTCTTTGGAAAGAATTACAATTAGGACTTGTAGCTTGTAGTTTATCATGATGTCATGATATCTTTGTTATTCATTGAATGCAAATTCAATGGGATATTTTAACAATGATGAGCTTGTAGTGTAGGATTGGTTCCTAATTAGAATTTATTGATGGTTGTATGGATCTTTTTGGTTTGGAGATCTTTATTTCACTTGAAGTTACTGACATATCAATTGTGTGTAGACTTGGATGACCTTCAAATAGGAGAAGGCTACCACAATGTCATGTATGAATCATTATTATATTTCATTGGGAGTTATTAGTAGGTATGTGGATTCATCATTGGATGATGGACAATCTTATTTAGTGTTGTGGATGTTGGAGGACGCCTTAGATATTTTTGTTGTAGAAGGGTATTCAAATTTTTTTGGTTCTCTACTAGGAGATAATTACCTTCATGGTGGTTGGAAATGTTGAATTCTTGGAGGGCTTAAGGAATCCTTGATTGAAGTTTGGTTTTATGATTTAAAATTGGCATGTTACTATGGTTGCTATTATTTTTGGGTACTTTCTTGATTTATTTTTTATAGTTTTGACATGGTATACCTATTTGGTATGTTCATATGGAGCATGGTGTCTCTTTGGAAGATGTGGTTAGATTATCATTGTCACATTTATGTTCCTGATTTTTTGGTTGGGACTTTGGCATTGATCTTGGTTTGGTTTCTTTGTATTAAGTACATGATTATTTGGTTGATTACTTTATGATGATTCTATGTTGCATTTAAAATTTGGCATGGATTGATCGATTATAGATGCCCATGGATACTTGGAAACTCAGACGATAATGGTGTTCTCTTATGATTAGAGACATTTATTGAGATGGATATGGTTTCAATGGGAGGACCTCATAGAATTCACCTGGTATGGATTCGAGATGAAATTATTCTTGTACAAGTTGTGGTGACTTGGATATCATAATGAGCATTCTCATTTATTACTCTTGGTCTAGTCATTTGTTTACTACTTAAGAGGTATTATTCATTGTCCCATTCAAGTGAATTATGTGTTATTCTTATCTTTCATAGATATTGACCTTGATATATGGATAGATGATTAGTTCCAGAGGATTCAGTTTGAGAGATGTTTGGCAGTAGCTATCTCCTTGTGTATTTGAGTTGTTATTATGATGGCATTTATTTATGATTCAATTTTGGAGATGGTTTATTGGGGTTATTTCCTTGGATTGGGAATGGTATTTGATTTTTTACAAAGTTGTTGTTGTTACAAATTTATTGATATTGTAGAAATTTTAGTATGCTTGTCATTGATGACAATATACTATTTTGGTTGTTAATATTGTGCTTAGTATTTTTGGTAAAGTGCAGATATGGTTTTGAGGTTATATTGATCTGAAGGTCGGTGCTATGGATGGTTGGTGCTCTAAAAAATATGTTCCAATGATATTTTTAATGATGTTTGTGTTCTATTGTGGTCCAAAATTACTTGTTGTTCTAGATGTGGTACTGTTTATTAAGTTTCATATATTTCACTTCTTTAACTCAGAATATTTTATGTTGTGTCATGTTTATGTAGTTTGGAGGTGTGGTTACTAACGATATTTTTTCCTTCATGGGATTTGACATTTGAGGTATATGTAAAATCTTTGGTTTTCTTGAGGCAGTGTGTGTGGTGTGGTCCACTTTTCATTCCTTTCCACCACAAGAATTTTTAGTTTGGACCTATTTCAAATTATGTTTTTTTGGCCAACTTATTGAATTTATATTTTGAAGATCAATATAAATAAGAGAATAAGTATGAGGGATTGGTGAGGAATTGGTTGAAAATAATATCTATCAAGTATTGTGCAAAGTTATGAAGTTGGATTTTAAGTAGAGTGTGTGTGTGCTATTGTTGTTAGACACTGAAGGTAGTGAGCGAAAGGTTTCTTTCGATAGTTGTAAATTAATGGTGGATTTATTTTTTCTCTTCTTTCTTATGTAAATGATCCCACCGATAGTGAGATTTTGGAAGCAATCCATTTATTATAAAAAATCACCTTAACCAGTGTCACCTTAACTGATGTTTTATTCATGAGAATTAGCTTCTCTGTGGTTTTCCCCATCTTGGGTTTTCCATATAAAAAATCTAGTGTTCATTGTGTATTATTCATGTTTACATTTGATTTTTTTTATTAGCTAAATAATTATTTGTCTAGATTCAAAACTATGAAATCGATTAAAAAATTAATCTACAACTGATTCACACCCTCTCTCAGTTTTCTGAGATATTCAACAATTGATATCAGAGCTTTGGTACCCAGATAGTGAGCCTCACCACTCGGGGAGATCCGATGAATCTTAAAGTAACCATTCCTACCTTTGATGTATTTGACTATGGTTCCTAGAAAGTGAAGATGAGAGGATATCTAATTTATTTGAGTTACAAGAGTTGGAAAGCTATGGATAAGAAATATATTGTACCAGTGAATGGACTTACTACTCTGGATGAGATCGATTCCTATGAAGAAAATGAAAGATCAAGCTATGTTATTTTTAGTGTATTATATAAAACTAAATTGGTGAAGGTTGTTGCATTAGAAACTACTTACAAAGTTTGGGGAAAACTACACCTATGAAGGAAATGATAGGGTTAAACTAGCTAAGATGAAGACTGCTAAAGGTAGATAGGAGAACTTGAGGATGGAAGAAGGAGAATATATCGCAAGCTAATTTTTGAAAATTAACGATTTTGTAAATGAGATCATAAATCTTCGTATCACTCTAGATGATAATGATGTGATAGAGAAATTTTGAGGACTCTACTAGAAATATTCAGTTACAAGGTTTCAACAATTAAAGAGATTTATGATATGAAAAAATTCACCAAATAAAAGCTATTTGACACTCTAAGCGCATTTGAAATGAGAAAGTTTGGAAAAGACAAACCCATATTTGAGATTTCTTTCAAAGAGAAAGTGGTTGATAAAGAACTAGATGATGAAAGCACAAATAAATAAGGAGAAAAATTTGTAAGGTACTAGTAAGTAAAAATGTATATTACCTCTTAAATATTTTAGGTGTGGAAAGGTTGATCATATTGCTACCAGATGTCCAAAAAAAGGAACAATAAAAAAACTAAAATACAATGAGAAGGTCTATTATGTTAATGAGTATGATAGTATCTTAGATGATGAATCAAAAGAAGGTGAATTTTTGTTTTTTGTTGAAGAAGTTGAACCTGAACCTAAAGTTAGTAATGTAACATCTTTGAAAAGTAATTCTGAAATTGTTCCTAATAAAAAGAATGAATGGTTGATTGATAGTGTTTTCTCTAATCATATGATTGGTGACAAAATTAATTTTGAAAAACTTGAAAAATATGGTGGTGGTTTTGTTGGATTTGGAGATAATTAGACTGCACAAATTATTGGAATAGGTTCTATTACTTTTGATGGGAGACATAATACTGATAATGTGTACTATGTGAATAATTGCATCATAGTCTCGTAAGTGTTGGACAGGTGTATGAAAATGGTTACAATGTTATTTTTAAGGATGGTGGTTGTGAAATCTGAAAGGGATCCAAAAATGTTATTGTTGTAGGCAAAAGGAATAGAATAAATATGTATCATTTGGATGCTTCTACAAGACATTTATTTTTATCCCAGCTTGATGATATATGGTGGTGGTATTAAAGGATGTGTCTCCTCTACTGTAAAAATTTGGTGAAAATTAGTTCAGCATGGACAATGAGAGATCTACCAAGATTAACCAAATTAGATAACAATGTTCATGGAGGTTGTCAAGTGAGAGAAAAGAGAAAGGAAACCTTTAGAGGAAAATAAAAATCTACTACTGAACTATTGGACTTCATATACACAGACCTATGTAGTCCAACCACAATAAGGATCCTACAATATGGAAGGTATTTTATGCACTCAATTGATGATCATTATAGGATCTCTTGGGTCACATTTAATATTATCAAATCTAGAGTTGAAAATGAACCTGATCAAGGAAGAGAGATTTTTAGTAATGCATTTAACATATTTTGTGAATGCATGGGATAAGAAGACTGTTGTCATCTCCTAGGACACTGCAATAGAATGATGTTGTGAAAATTTTGGACCAAATTATACAAATATGATATGAATTTGATTATTCCATTGTTGGAATAACTGATGCAGATAGTGTTGAGTGTTTCTTGGTACTAGTTTGATGATAGGAAGATCAATTATTGTGTTGTCATTGATGTCAACTTGGTGTCATGTTTGTTGACAGTGTTCCTGATGTGTTGATAAGTATGAGTATAGATGAACTATGTGTTGTAGTAGGAATTGGAGTGTGTGATCATGGTTGGAGACTCAGGGATTTATCTAGATGCATTCTGTATGATCACATATGCTGGGAAAAAACATGGAGCAAGTTATGATTGATTGAAGAGAAACAAGGAAGACAGAAGAACATGCGATGACAAACACTGAATGATTTGATTGTTCTATCAAATGAGTATGGATCCAAGTATTGTGGTCATGATATGTTTATCTTGACTAAGATATGTTATTGATACTGAGATCACAAAAGGATTGGAGTACGAAAAGACATAATTTCAGTTGATAGATGATCATTTTGTTCCTAATAGCTAAATGTTTTGAACTGGTTTAAGAAGTTGGTGTTAGATCAATGTGCGGTGATGATGTGATCAGTTGTAGTGGATGTTTCTATGATCTAGGTGTCAAGGTGGCATGGCATAATAGATTTTTAATGATTATTTTCTATTTCATTGCTCGAGGTGATTGTATTTAATCAAGTTTTAAAATAATGTTGTAGAAGTCAAAAAGGTTTGAACATTCTTAATTCAAATCGATGCTTGATAAATCTTATGGCTGACATGAGTTTGTTAGCGGGTGTCCTAGATTGGTAAAACATTTTAGGGTTCAAGGATTGAGCGTGAAAGATTGTAATACATTTTTTAAGTCGGTTAAATTCCCTAATGGACATGTAATGTATATATATGTAAATAAAATCTTTATGAAGGTGTAGATTGTGGATGACAAGGTGTAGTTGAGTGAAGAGAGAAGATTGTCTGCAAGAAGCAGAAGTATTGTCCTTAATTGGATTTGAATAAGTAGAGGAGGTGTGCTACACCTATATCATTGTAATTTTTGATTCCTAATAGTTTCTACAAGAAAATCCCTTAACCAGGTAGGTTTTAACAAGTCTAATTTTGCAAATCCTTTAACCAGGTGACTCTTTAACTAGGGTTTAAATCCTTAAACAAGGTTACTCCTAACTTGGTAAATCTCCTAACAAGGCTAGAGGTAAATACCTTAACTGAGTGAATCCTAACATGGTCTTCTCCTAATAGGTCATCATTGTAAGCTTCTAACAGGGCATCATTGTAAGCTCCTAACAAGGCCATGCCTTTAACATAGCGCATTTTAGAAGAGTGAAAAATATTTTTGGGTGCTAATTCCCACCATGTTTTTCACCCTTAGTCAAGGTTTCCATGATAAAATATTGGTGTCATTTTGTTTCATGTGTGGATGATTTTTTGGTCATTTTGTCTATTTTATGCATAAGGTTTAAATTTGTTGAATTTTGTTTATCGTGTTGAATGTATTGTGAAAAGTTTTAGATGTGATAGATTACTGATTCCCCCTCTCTCAGTTTTCTTGGAACTCATAGTATTAATAATTGGTATCATAGCCTAGGTCCTCTTTGTGATAAATATTAATATATTGAGGAAAAGATCTAATGTTGAAGAAGGAAGGTCCTAATTTTACAAGAGACAACTACACAATATGGAGTGACAAGATGAAGATCTATCTGAAAGACATAGTTCCTAATGGGCCTCTTAATGCAGATCAACTTAAGGAGAAACATGAGAACATACAAGAACTAGAAGAAATTGTAAGTACATTGTATGATACTGAGTATGTTGACATTATTGGACTTGAGACTACCTTTTATGTTTGGGAAAAGTTGAAGCTAATCTATAGTTGAAACATACATGTGTAAAAATATAGGGTAGATAACTTGAAGAACAAATATGATGACATGAAATTGTGGAAGGTGAGAACATTGCTCAATATGGTCAAAGGATAAAGGAAGTAGTTTGTGCTATCAAATATGTTGGTGGTAACATTGAAGGATGTGATGTGGTAAGTAAAATGTTGAGAACCTTGCTACGTTCTTATGCCTTTAGAGTTTCTGCTATACAAGAATTGAGAACATTTTATATTGTTTCTATTGATGGATTTATTGGTAAGCACATTGCTTTTGAATTAAGTAACTATGATCAAAATATTCCTAAAGTTGAAGCATCCTTTAAGGCCTCTTTTTCATTATCATTTGTGAAGAAGAGAAAATAGATAAGCCACAAGAGTTATTCTAGGGAACTTGAATCTATTTTGGATGAAGAAAAGAAGCAAGAAGAACTTGAAGCATTACTCACAAGAAGACTACCTAGAGGTATAAGTAAGTATAAAGGTAAGTTACCTTTGAAATGTTTTTCATGTAACAAGATTGGACATTTTTCTGCCAGGTGTCCAAATGGTGAACAAAAAGAGAATATTAAAAGATTCATGGGAAAAGGAAAGAAATAATACTATGTTGTAGTAGATGAGGGTGTGACTGATGAATAATATGATGAAAACAATGAAGAAGTGGTGTTTGTTTCAATCAAAGAAGAAACTTCTGAAGATGAGAAGGCTTTGGTCTCTCACATAGAACATTGTAAAGTATGGGTCATTGATAGTGGATACTCACATCACATGAGCGGTGAAAAAAGTAAGTTCATAAAGATAGATGAATTTGATGGTGGTGTGGTTAGGTTTGGAAAAAATACACCCTTTATGGTAGGAGGTAACGAATCAATCTCTATTAATGATCAAATAAATATTGATAATGTATATTGGGTTGAAGGTCTTATATATAATGTGTCGAGTGTTGGTCAGTTGAATAAAAAAGGTTATCATTTAGAGTTCAAAGGAGGTATGTTCAGGAGATATGGAAGCTTAGGAGATCTGATAGCTACTGGGAAAAAAACTAAATGTAACTTATTTCATCTGAATACTACTTTTAATAGGTGCTTGGTTTCTAAGATTGAAGATAGTTGGCTATGATGTAGAAGGTTTTTTCATGTGAATTTTGATATCTTGATCAAGGTTAGTAAGTCAAATTTTGTTAGAGGATTGCCAAAACTTGTGAAACTAGACACTGTAATGTGAAAGGAACGTAAGTTGGGTAAGATGACTTGTTCTACTTTCAATAGTAATTATTTTTCTTTTGAAAATATATTAGATTTAGTTCATACTGATATTTTTGGTCCTATGAGGACAAAGAGTTATCATGGTGATAAGTATTTCATGTTTTTTATTAACGGTTATTCAAGAATAATGTGGGTGAGATTCTTGAAGGATAAATATGAAGCTTTATATAAGTTAAAAGTGTTTTGGACACTTGTTCCTAGACCTAGAGACAAGAATGTGATTGGTACAAAGTGAGTTTTTAGTAAACTAAATGAAGATGGAGAAGTGGTTCGAAATAAGGAAAGACTTGTGTGTAAGGGCTATGCACAAGAAGAAGGAAGAGACTATGTAGAGACATTTTATTGAGTGGAAAGACTTGATGTGGTAAGAATGTTACTTGCTTATGTTGCCTATAAGATGTTTAAGGTCTTCCAAATAGATGTTAAATATTCTTTTCTAAATGAGATTCTTGAAGAATAAGTATACATAGAGCAACCAGATGGGTTTGCACTAACAAAAAACAAGGACATGACTTGCAAGCTACAAAAGGAACTGTATGGATTGAAACAAGCACCTACAATATGGTATGAAAGGCCACAGTCTTATCTTGTTAACATTAATTTCATAAGAATAAGTGAAGATAGTAATATGTACTTGAAGGTTGAAGGTTATAAGATATTGTTAGTTGGAGTGTTTGTGGATGACATATTTTTTGGAGGAAATGATGAGATGAACTTGGAGTTTGTAGAAGAGATGAATAAAGAGTTTGAGATGTCAATGATAGGAGAAATTAAGTTCTTTATTGGACTACAGATTTCACAACTAAAAGATGGTAACTATATCAGTCAATTCAAGTACATAAAGGAAGTTCTAGAGAACTTCATAATAGAAGATTCCAAGCTAGTTGGAACCCCCATGGTGACAGGATGCAAGCTATCTAAGGATGATGAGTCAAATGTCGTAGATGCAACTCTATACAGATCCATTTATTGGTAAGTTGCATTATATTGTTCATAGTAGACCATACATTGCACAATAAGTTGGAATAGTGGCCTGATTTCAAGATAATCCTAAGGAATCTCACATGGTAGTAGTGAAGAGGATTTTTAGATACTTGAAAGGGACATAAGACTATGGTCTTTGGTATACTCACAAAGGTGATTTGAGTGTTTTTATTGATGTAGATTGGAAAGGAAACATTAATGACATAACGAGTACAAGTGGAGGAGCTTTCTTCCTAGGAGGAACACTTGTATCATGGACAAGTAAGAATAAAAATTACATCTCCCAGGATAAGGTAACTGAACCTGTGACTATCTACTATGATAATAAAAGTGCAATAAATATTTGAAAGAATCTAGTAATGCATTCTAAGACTAAACATATTGCAATCAAGTATCATTTCTTCATGGAGAAACTACAGTAAAAGGTAGTCAAGTTGGAATATGTGCCAACTAAGGAGAAGTTAGCATATATATTCACTAAACCACTACCTAAAGATACTTTTGAGTATTTGAGAGGTAAGTTCAGGGTTATTCCCCTACCTGAAATACTTTAAGAAGATATTTTATGCATCAATCTACTGGACTGTTTGAATCTTTCACTCTTGGGTTGATGTTAAGACAGACTACTCCTTCAAGGGAGTAGTCAGAGGAAAAGGAAAGATGTTACATCATTAGGTGACCTATGTGGTGCCTTTGGTATTGTTGTCAAAGGGGAAGAAGATAAGAAGAAATAGAAGAACTAGATATAGGTATTGGGGAGAAGATCAAATGAAGACTTTGAAGGAGAAGACCAAGAAGATCAAGACAAGAATTTTGTTGCATTAGCTAAATGGGAGAATTTTCTATTAGATCAATGTAGTATTTTGATCAATGCAAAAGGGGGAGATTGTTGGCACAAATGATGCAAAAAATTTTAAGTGTTTCTTGGTAGTGGTTTGATGACATGAAGATAAGTTATTGTGTTTTCATTGATGTCAATTTGGTGTTGTATTTGTTGATAGTATTCCTGATGTGCTACTAGGTATAAGTACAAATGAATTACTTGTTTTTGTAGGAATTGGAGTGTGCGATCATGGTTGAAGACTTAGATAAGTCTCTAGATGTATTTTGTATGATTACATATGCTAGGAGAAAACATGGAGCAAGTTATGATTGATTTAAGAGAAATAGAGCAGACAGAAGAACAAGTAATGATAGAACCTTTTGTGCCACATCACTAATGCAGATTTGGCAAGAAACATTAATGACAGAAAGAGTACAAGTGGAGGAGATTTCTTCCTAGGAGGAAGACTTGTGTCATGGATAAGTAAGAAGAAAAATTGCATCTCCCAGTCTACTGTAGAAGCTGAGTATGTTGTTGATAATCCATAAAGGATCAAAATTTGTCATTAGTATATAAGCAGACAGTTCTGGTCAATCGGTCATGATCACCGAGCGACAACACTCAACAAGAACAGTGATCACCAATAGACAACACTCACCAAGCACAATGATCACTGAGATGTTTTGAACACTGAGTGATAGCACAATCATCGAGCATTATATCAACCAAGAAAAATCACCGAGCACCAGTCTACACCGCGAGACAACATTTCACTGAAAAAGCGGATCTCATCTACATGTCAGCTAAAGCACTTTAATATTTAAAATATCTTAGTTGAATAACCACTTTTTGTGGATCAAGAAAAGTGTTAATTGTGGATGTAATTAGTTAACTGATTGTATTCATGCAAACTAGGAGATCAAGGTCAAGTTGTAAACC
Organism: Thuja plicata; assembly: GCA_018584345.1. Lineage (NCBI taxonomy): Eukaryota > Viridiplantae > Streptophyta > Pinopsida > Cupressales > Cupressaceae > Thuja > Thuja plicata. The sequence goes on along the minus strand of MU226841.1, from coordinate 865,647 downwards.
TTTGATCTTAGAGTTTTTTCAAGAAAAGCGTGAAACCTAATTAGGTCAATTATTTTGTATATAAATGTAATAATCAATCAAGAATGATATGATTGTAGCTGCCAAGGATATATATGGATCAGATAGAGAGTTTCATGAACAAGGACAGATAATGGAGAATTTGGTTTACAAAGAACTACATACAAAGCTACCGAGAAGAATAGAGATGTTATCCATCACAATAAGGTGATATATATTTTGTGTACTTAATGAATCTATAATCAGAAATTTGAGAGTGTAGAAATTAGGTCATATATTTTTTTACTCTCTAACAATTATAGAAAACACAAAAATCCTTTCACAAGGTGGACTTAAAAATCTTTTTGTAAATCTCTTAACCGAGTGCACATATACATTGTGTTGCTAAAATCTCTTTACCAAGTAGACTTAACAAGTCTGACATGTTACTCCTAACAAAGTAAGATCATCAGAAGTGATTGCAACTTGTATCCCTAACAAGCACCTTCCATTCTGCAGATAGTGAAGCTTTGTGGGTTTCATCCCCACCGTATTTTTTACCTTCTAACAAGGGTTTCTGCATGATCAAATACTTGTGTCATGTGTAAATGAGTTTCATGAATGTTTCAATGTTTGTTTACATGCATTTACATTTATGCTATGATATTTCATGTATGAACTAGAAAATCTATAGTGGTCAGTTATGCAAGTAATGAGTACTAAGGTTTAATTTGTAAAAGTTTTTAAGGGTACTAATTCACCCCTCCCTTCTTAGTACACACCCTTCCATTATTCCAACAATTGGTATCAAAGCTAGTTCTCTTATTTGGAAAAGTTTAATCACTTGAGAGAAAAGATATTACAATGGAAAGGTATAATCTTGATAAAAATATTGAAATCCGAAGTTGCAAATACAGATTTTCTTTGACCAATACAAAGAGGCAAGAAAAAAATGGAAAGAGTTATTGGCTAAAAGAAAATTCATGGCATCTCACTACAATGAAACTGACTATCATGAAGAAGAGATATCTGACCTATTTTATTCATCTAGATCTGGATCTGGTAGTATATCTGACACATCTAAAGGGACCATTGTAGATCTAAATGAAATCAATCAACATCTGACTGAACAAGTGAAAGTAGTAAAGATCAGTCAAGAGACACAAATGGTAAGAATGATTGATGTTATGAATAATGCAAGAAAAGATTAACAAGAAATAACTTTGGATATTGATGATAGGAGAAAGATACTAAAAAGTTGCAAGAGAAATAATTTGTGATATAGAGACTTACTAAACATCACCTTGAGATCACCAATCAAATAGTTCTTATGAGTCATGAGGCCAACTGAGTGAACATGGAACTTGTGGGAAAATTGGAAGTTATTGGTGAACTAAAAGAATAAAATAAGAAAATAAAGCATGAAGTGAAGATTCAAAAACAACATAATGATATGATCAAGAAAGGTGAAGATAGTACAAAAAGAATGGATGAGTTTCTGAATGGACAAAGAAGACTCAACAACAATACTAGTATAGGGTATACCGAGCATGGGGAATCATCAAACCAATCCGATCAAAGGAATTTATATACAAATTGAAGACCAAAGAAGCATTCGTGGAATCATTGTGGAAAACTAGGCCACACATCAAATGTTTGCAAGAGAAAAGAAAAAGGTATTCCTAAAACTACTTTTACATTCATAGGTAATTGTTATAACTGTAACAAGCATAGACACAAAGCACATGAATGCAGATATAAGCTGAAAAAACCAAAGAAGAAATATTACATGGAAAATCATTGTCCTACTTGCAACATTCATATCCATTTTATGAATGGAAAATATAAGCCAAGTCTAGAAACCTAAAGAACAAGAAAATGCATATCAACCGAGACGAGTTGGTAATACATATGTTTGGGATTAAAAAAATTGGGTAGATTGCACAACATGTGGTAGATATGGACATATAGCTACTTACTGTATGAGGAAATGGATAAGAAGATCTAGAAACTAGACTAGCCCTGGAATGGCATGCTTACACTGTCATAAGGTTGGTCACTTAAGTAAGGACTACAGAAATTGAGTGATAGAATCAAGCACTTTTGCAAAAGGAAATACTATTGAAGACATCATGAGAATGAGAAATAAAATGTTGAGAAGAGCTTCAAACAATGATAATGTTGTACCAAGAACTACATTTGGTGACCCCTCATCCAATGGATTAGGTGATTCCACCACCCCCACCTAAGAAATACAAGTATGGAACTGCACTGTATATAGGTGTATTTTACATCAGTTCCTATATTCATTAAAAATATGCCAAATTAGAACGAATGAAGATGCACTATGGTATTGCATGTTATGTTTTGTGAATATAGTATGATCGGTCAATATAAACCGAACATAATCTGCATGTAAGTGAACATGTGAAAGACAACCGAGTTGACACTATGTACAGAGCTTTGTATACTCACTGAGCTAAAGACTTTGGTGTGTTGACCATGAATATTTGCTTCATTGACCGAGTGGTAGGTGAAGCATTTAATGCATCACTTGGGTATTTTTCTATAAAAAAGGCAACGTGAACTCATTAGTTCACCCAACGTTAAAAATCAAATTGCAGAGTGAAGAAGAGCGAAGAAGAGAAACTACATTATAGAGTGATTTACAATACTTTCAAAGATACTCCAATAGATTTCAAGCATTCACAAAAAACATCTAGTGAGTATCTAGACTCACCGAGTTAACAGACTATTTTTGAAGAAGCCCTAAATTAATGAACAATGGAAACCACTTCACGAACCTCAAAGATCAAGATGGAAAAGGAAAATAAGTTCATTTTAGTAAAGAACTCGACCTGTGAGGAACCTAACTACAAGTTTTTCCCTGAGGTTATTGCTCAACCTGACGAGAAATGAGCATTTTTGAGTATCTCATCTAGGGTTTTACTGGTTTAATACATTTGTGCATACATTCACTAAAAATTTGCAGAGATTGGATACTTTGAGCTTGAGGAAGCTTATTAGAAGATATGGAAGGATGGTAACTTGAGGGATGAGTACAAGCACATTGAAGTGAAAGGCTTAACCAATGCCCTACTATTACCAAAATATTTCAAAATAGAATGGATTCGCATTGTGCTCAGTCGAGTGCATGATAGAAAGATGTGGTTAGATGAACCCAAGCTAATCACAAAGGATGTGATTCACACAATGACTAGATACCCTATAACTGAGAAATAAAAATCCCTAAGACACCCTAGATGCCTTGAGATTGAAAAATTAACTGGAGCTAAGTGGGATGACAAAGGTCTGAAAATCAATTCAATCACCAAACCTGAAATGAAATTTGGTGTGTATGTGATTGGATATAAAATATTTCAAGCCAGAAGATTAAACAATGTTGTTTGTGGAGCAGTCGACACTGCATACAAAATATTAAAGAAGGGAATACAACTTGATCTAGCGGAGTTGCTACTGAAACAGATTGAAGAGAACATGAGAATAATTAGATCAGCCTGATCTAATACATGTAGGTTCAGTTCCCTACAGATGTGAACATTATTTTACTTCTAGAATTTATTTTCTTCCATCGGTAATGTCACTTGGGACACTAACCGACCTATCACAGCACTGATTAGTGATTACATAAAATCACTAGGAGCTAATTTCATACCTCTATTGGATGCCTACTTTACATCATTCAAGAATAGGATGTAGAAGAGGATGAGAATCCCTGCCCAGTTAGTTGATAAATACAAGGATGAGATATGCTTTGTAGTTGATGCTGACACTTTACTCATTAAACCTGCCAACCCAAGAACAACATGGTTACCACCATTGGACTATGAAATTGACATAGATCTAGCTATAAGAGACATTGAAGCCCTACTGAATGAACCAGTTGACAAATCTTTAAGCAGATTTGGCACATATGAGGAAGCCAATTCAATAATTAAGATTGGTTTAGAAGTCAAGAAAATAGGAAGGAAGAAAACACGAATGGTGAATTCACTTCAGAATAAATTTTTGGTAACTGGTGAAGAGTTAAAACAATCAGTAGACATCACCGAGGAACAGACACCCATCAGTGAAAGTAAAGAGTTAAGTGATTCAGAGTCTACAAAATTAGATGTAGAGCCACCATAGGCCAAGAAAACAAAATTTATTGAAGTAACAGCTGCATCTAGGGCAAGGAGAAAAACAAAAAAGGTAGAATCACCACCCTTAATGAAAGGCATTGTAAGAAAATATTAGAAAAGGAAGGTAGACTCAACTGAGAAACCAGCACCAAGATAATGAAATAAATATGTAAGAGGAAAAGAAGACAAGGATGATACTGAAGAAGATGAAAGAGAACAAAGAATCCAAGAAAAAAAGGAAAAAATACCATAGACAATTGATGAAATTGAAGAGTTGATCATCAACACAAGTAGTCTACAACATCATAAGCTTAGATAATGGGGAACTCTGTCCACCGAGAATAAGGAAAAAATAGAAGAGGTCATCATTAAGATGATGATTGCTTACAAATATGTACCTATACAATTTGGCAATCATATTCCACAGGAGCTACATGACGATATATCAGCTAGATGGACATATGCATTGCACACAGAGAAAAATATGAGAGAAATATCCCTACTTACATTCATGCTCAATTCCACAATTGAAGAAATTGGCTCAACAATGAAGGAACGCGCCAAGAAATTTTCTACAAAATCCAGAGGATACAAAGTATTGTAGAACAAGTTAGAAGATATTAACATAGAGAGCAATAAGATTTGGACTCAAATATTTAATCCACCCAAGCAGGTACTAGATATAACCGATATTTCTCACACCAAGGACAAGGAGGCTACAGCGAACCCTAAGAACATATTCATCAATGACACCAACGATGTCAATCATATTGACTTAACCATAGAAGAAAGTAAAGTCATGGATGATATTCCTCATATATTGAAATCATTAGGGGAAACTCCAAGCATAAATATACAAGATATCACTCATGGTGATCCTCATGATGATGCCAAGGCTGATGAAGATGTCACTACTGCCACCGAACCAACAAATGTATAGGACAATAATGATGTTGAAAAGGCACTTGCACCAGGTAATATGCCTTACTTGATGCAAGAAATCAATATAATGACTTAATCATAGAAGACACCACCTGAGACTGAAGAAAATATACCAATGGAAAAAGGTTATGAGCAAGGGGAGAAGACAAATACATGTGGAGAGTACAAAATAAGTGATGCACCCACCGAGAATACTAGAGATGGAGACAATGCTGCAGGTTAAGAAAAAGTTGAAGTAGAGACATCTACAACTGACCAATAGGTATAGACCAAGCACCCTATCCAAGGCACCACACCTCCCAAGCAATCAATGACAGAAATCGATCAACAAAAGGCTCTTGCTATAGTACCTCATTCCCCTGATTCAAGAAACATTCAGAAGAAGAACAATAAGAGAGGAAGAAAATCCCCAGTCACACTTGATGAGATCATAGACATACCTGACTGTGATCCAAAAAAACTTTATCCCAAGTCCCTAACAAGATATGGGGGACTATGAAAAAGAAAAGCACTAAAGGACAAGCTAAGAAAAGAACATAGAAATTCACAAGTCCTGGAAACAACAAAGGAGATTCTATTGTAAGTAGTGCCTGACACCAAGATTGATCAAACTACACCCATTATTGATCAACTTATAGATCTTACCGAGGCAATCAAAACTCATAATGTAGAAGCCAAGGTCATTGAGGAATGAGCAGAAGAGAAGTGTCAATACAAACTCACCATGAAAATCAGCCAAGAAGTGGAAGAGAATAAGGTGAAAATTTTTGAACTAGTAGCTACATTAGAACCCGTTATTTTAGTAGTAGTTACCTTAGTTCAAAAGTTGTGCACTCTAGAGAACTTCACTACCAAGCATAGTGAACAGATAACTAAAATAGATGAAAATCGAAAAGCTATTGCACTAAGTCTATCAACCAAGCCAAATGCATTCCAACTGCATTATGAAAAGATTGTTGAATCTAAACAGTTAAGACTTGAAAAAAAAAATGCATAAAGAAAAATTAGAGATGAAGTAACCAAGCTACAGGTCGTGTTACTACCGAATCTCACATTGTTGCTACCACACATGACAATGGAAAAGACTCTAATTTCCACCCCAGAGATGCCAATAGCAAAAAGCATATATGACATGCACGCTCAAATCACTTTGGAGAAAATAAACCTAGAACACTTAAAGGAGAAATTGGACAAGCTGATGGCAGCCATTCAAAAATCTCAGTCACACATATTTGACAAGTTGTAAGTTCTACATCTTTTTCATTACTTTAAAAAATGGGGAAACATATACATACATTGTATCTACATACCAAGGAATTCACATAGGGGGAGTCATTGTAAAGGTAAAACACTTGGTGTATATAATGTACATATCATCTTTTGATACTAATGCCAAAGGGGGAGATTGATAATGCATAAAGGATTAGGTGTTGTCATTAGTATATAAGCAGACAGTTTTGGTTGGTCAGTCATGATCATCGAGCGACAACACTCACTAAGCATAGTGATCACTGAGCAACAACACTCACCGAGTGTAGTGATCACCGAGATGTTTTTAACACCGAGCGATAGCACAATCACTGAGCAGTATATCAACCGAGTGACATCACTGAGCACCAGCATACATGGTGTAGGAGCACCTAGGCTATCCCTAAAGTCTTAGTACATTTTTGTCTTGTACTGACTCTAGCCAAGTCAATAGATTTCAATTTGACCTTAGTAGGTATTGCAAGTGTGTAACTAGATGGATTAGTAGTTAGTACTCAATTCAATCTAGTTTTTAATTACTTTTAGTAGTTAGTGTTTGTTTAGGCCTAAAGTGGGAAATGGAATCTAAAAGTGTTCTAGACTTAAGTGAGATGATAAAAGTAGCTAAAAATGCTTAAATGATGTTTATTCATCATTTGGAATGAGATAGAGGTCATAAAAGTTAGTTTGCATCATTAATGCAAAAGATGCTATAATGTTGTCATGACAACATTTACAACTTTGCAAATGTTGCATGCAACATCAAAAACTTTTGATTCGCTTCAAATTTGAGGATGGATATGAATACTAATGGCCTAAAAACATGGAGGAGGAATCTTTAGATACCTTGAGGCTCATTTCCCGAGGTAGTGTGTGATGTAGCAAGATTTTGGAAGTGAATAGAAGCTCTGTATTCTTGTTTTTTACAACAGTCGACTTGCTTTGAGCATGGAATTATTTTAATGGATTGAAAATCTTGTTCTAGTGTTGGATCCATGTTGTAGAATTAGTTGTAAGAATTTTTCATTCAGTGGTAAAGTTTTTTTGAGTTGATTAGTTATGCTTGGTAAATTATTTAGGAATTAGTGTAGTTGTTGTAGGAGACAAAGTGATTTTTGGTTTCATGGCTCCCCCATAGAATCCAACCATGGAAATATTCAAGGTGTGGATGAATATGGTAGGGGAGCCTTTGTATAGTGTAAATACTCAAGTAGGAGGTATGTAGAGCTAGTTTGAAAATTTTAAAGTCATGCCCTAGGCAAGCCATGAGTGTTCGGTTAGGTGTATGACAGCGAGAAGTTTGAATGCATATGCAAGGGAGTGTTTGAGAGATTCAAACCAAGTGTGGTTTTAGAAGATTAAAGGCACTATAGATCCATGACAGAGAGCTTAGGTCTTTTCCAATCCATCTAGAAATATTTCTAGATAGAAATCAGTGGACTGCACATTTTTAGCCTAATTAGCCCTAGTAGACCTATAATTTGGGAATCCATTGTACATATGACTTAGGAGCTTAAGACCTTAAAAATAGTTTATTTCTTGGAAAAGGGTATCTGGATCCTAATTTTTTTTTGGTTTTATTTTCAATTTTTGGGAAAGAATACAGAAAAACCCTCTGGATAGGGCTAATTGTACAATTAGGCCTTATAGGACCAAATTGAGAATCAATCTTGAACTCGATTGATAAGAGTTTGAAGACCCATTACAATGGATTTGGAAGGATGTCAATGGGAAGTTGTTATGGTTGACACAAACCTTGTAGAATTTGTGAATTTTTTATGAAGGATTTGCACTTCGATTCCTCCAAGTTAGAGTGAAGAATTTAGACACAATTGTTGATAGTTGTCCTTCAAGGTTAAGCACAAGGAGAATAACTCTTGGAGTTGAGTTAGGATAGTCTTAGGCTTGGAGAATTAAGACTATTGGGGTCCTAGAAGTGAGATTGGGATACTAAGAAGACTAGGACAAGTGGAGTCCTTAGTGGATTTTGTGCAAGCACACCTTGGAGAACTTCCATCAGATTGGTATCAGAGCTTGTTTTTTCAGGCTTGTGGTGAATGTCCAAACTGCAGAGTTAGTAGGAGAGTCTACAATGGTGAAAAATGAAGAGTTGGCAAAGAAGGTAGATGAGAAAGAAGAAGAGAAAAAATTTCTCAGAGATAGATTGGCTAAATTAGAGAAAAAGGTAGATGAAGTGGATGGAAAGACAGAAGAATTAAAGGATAAGGTTGAAGGGAAAGGCGGGGAGATTTCCATAGATGATGAAGTACCTGAAGCTAACCTTGTCCTTAATGAGGAACCATTCTTGAAAGAATTAAATTCTATAAGTGGTAAAGAACTAGAAGGAGTTCCTATCTTTAGTGGAAAGATGGAACTAGAGGTAGTCCTAGATTGGATAGAAGGAATAGAAAATCACTTTGAGTGTGATGGCATCACTGAGGTTCAAAAGGTGAAATTTGCTAAAGGCAGGCTAAGAGGGTCTGTACTCACTTGGTGGAAGTTTAGCCAAGATGGGAGAGAGAAGGAAGGAAATAATCCCATTGCTACATGGAAGGATATGGTTGCAAAGTTCAGAGATGCTTATGTCCGTAAGGATTATGAAATCCAATTTCATAAAGTAAGAGAAAGTATAAGGCAGAAAGACTTGGATGTAAACTCTTACACTAAAGAGTTTCAAAGGCTTTTCCTGAGGTCTAGATTTACAAAGGATGAGAGAGTGAAGGTAGCTAGATACCTTAATGGTCTCAACTAGACCATACAAGATGAAATGAGTCTCTTGACTCCTGATACTATTCAAAAGTGCCACCAAATTGCAATCAAAGTGGAAGAGAAGTTAAGAAAGAAACAAGATTCTAGCACCACCAGGGGCAGAGGAAAAGGAAGGGATAATAGAGGACAAAGAGGTGGATATGGTGGAAGGAGTTCTAAACCAAAGAGTCAAGGAGAGACCAAGCTTACTGAGAAGCAATAAGGAAGCTCCAATAGAGGAAACTCCAATAGAGGAAGAAACTCTCATAGTAGTTGGAGACGAAGAAGAAACAACCAAGGTAGAGGTAACTATTTTGCAAACATGAAATGTTACCACTGCAACCAGATGGGACACCCTGCATATAGATGTCTAGAGAAAGGAACTACTTCACAAGGAAGTGATAAAAGGGTAAAATATGTTCAAGAAGACACTAGTGGTAGAGGTAAACACCCTGAAGTACCCTTAGATTCAAAGGAAGGTGAGAACTTAATGATGAGGAGAACTCTGATTAAGGAGTCAGTGAAAGATGAGCCTAGCCAAAGGAGATCAATATTTAGAGTGAAATGCAATATGACAGGAAAATTTTGTAGAGTCATCATAGACTCAGGATCTACTAACAACATAGTTTCAAAGGAGGAAATCAGAAATTTGAAGATGAAAAGAATACCCCACACCAGTCCATATAAAGTTACTTGGTTGAACAAAGGACAACATGTCCTTGTCAATGAGAAAGCTTGGGTGGATTTCTCCATTAAGAGATAAAAGGACAAGGTGTTTTTTTATGTCCTACCCATGGATGCATGTCAACTACTCCTTGGTAGGCCATGGAAATTTTACCGAAAGGCCATGCATGATGGAGAAAACAATTCTTATTCTTTGAAGAAGGACAATGTGACATTCAAAATATAGTCACTCTTAGAGGATGCAAAATTAAAGTCATCAGGCCCAAATGTTCTCATGGTTAGTGAGAAGGAGTTCTTAGAATCCTTAGAAGAAGAAGAGGGAGTTGTTTTTGCACTTGTGTTGAAGCCAAGAGAAGAAATTACAGACAAAACAATCAAGAAGACAGGATTGCCAAAGGAAGTGCAAGAGATTCTGTAGAAGTATGAAGGTATTGTCAGTGATGGACAACCATCAACCCTACCCCCTAAGAAGATTGTAAGGCATAAAATAGAATTTATCTTAGGAGCTACCCTTCCTAATAAGGCAGCTTATAAAATGACTCCTCAAAAAAATGAGGAAATAGCTAGATGAATCCAAGAACTCCTAAGCCAAGGTCTCATTAGGAAAAGCATTAGTCCTTGTGTCGTACCCACTATCTTAGCACCCAAAAAGGGAGGAAATTGGAGGATATGTACTGAATCAAGAGCAATAAATAGGATAACCATTAGGTATAGGTTACCTATCCCTAGGATAGAAGACCTAATGGACTGCCTAGGAGAAGCCAAGTTTTTCACAAAGATTGACTTGAAGAGTGGATACCACAAAATCATAGTCAATGAGGGAGATGAATGGAAAACAACCTTCAAGACCATAGAAGGACTATATGAGTGGCTTGTAATGCCATTTGGTTTATCTAATGCCCCATCTACATTCATGAGATTCATGAATGAATTTTTAAAAGAGTACATAGGCAAATTTTTGGTAGTATACTTAGATGATATGTTCATCTATAGTAAGACAAGAGAAGAAAACCTCTGACATCTACAATTAGTTTTCAAGAAGCTACATGAGGAGAAGTTGATGATCAACTTGGATAAATGTGAATTCATGAAATAAGAACTAGTGTACCTTGGGTTTATTCTATCTCAAGGAAATCTAAAGAAGGATCCAAGCAAAGTGAAAGCCATTCTCAACTGGCCTACTCCAAGAAAAACAACTGAGGTAAGAATTCTTCATTGCTTAGCACAGTATTCTAGGAATTTTATAAAGCAATTGAGTGCAATTTGTGCTCCTATGTTAGATACTATCAAAGGTGGGATGAAAACTAAGTTTGTGTGGAATGAGAAAGCTAACCATGGATTTGAGTTATTGAAGAAGAAGATTTATACTCAACCAATAATCTATTCACAATGAAATGTGATTCTAGTAATATAGCTATTGGTGTTGTCTTGAGCCAAGAGGGAAGACCAGTGGATTTCCACTCTGAGAAACTAATTGAAGCCAAGAAGTACTCTTATTATGACCTAGAGATGTATGCTTTTGTCCAAGCACTAAGAAATTGGAGGCACTACTTGCTTCCAAAGGATTTTGTAGTCTTTTCATACAAACAAGCACTGAGTTTCTTAAATTCACAAGATAAGCTCAATCACAAGCATATGAAGTGAGTAGAATACCTGAAGGCCTACACCTTCAACATTAAGCACAAAAAGTGACTGCAGAATAAGGTAGCAGATGCCCTAAGAAGAAGATCCCTTACAGTACAAGAAATACACCTGCAGAGCATGGGTATTGAGAGCTTCAAAGATCTATATGTAGAAGATGGAGTCTTTGCAGACATCTACAAGGTATGCCAAGAATACAAGAATCATTTTCATAGTGAATTATTTGAGTATACTTTGTAGAGTGATCTTGTTCCTAAAGGGTCTATAACAGAAATTGATACAAGAGAAGCACAATGGTGCACTTAGTGGGCATTTTGGTGTCAATAAGACCCAAGATTTAGTTCAGAGGTTTTACTTTTGGCCTAAGATGAATTTGGACATTAGGAAGTATGTAGAAAGTTATGTTATATTTCAGAAAGAAAAAGGTACCTCTTCCAATGTAGGCCTTTACCAACCTCTTCCCATCCCAAGTAGCCCATGGGAATGTTTGAGCATGGATTTTGTAGTGGGATTGCCAAAGACCAAACATGGAATGGATAGCATTTATGTTATTGTGGATAGATTCAGTAAGATGGCACAATTTGTACCTTGTAAGACAATCCATGATGCCATTTAGATAGCTCACCTATCCTTCAAGGAAGTAGTCAGAATATATGGGTTAACATTGAGCATAGTATCAGATAAAGACACCAAGTTCATGAGTCATTTTTGGAAGACTCCATGGAAAAAGCTAGGGACCAATTTATCTTTTGGATCTTCATACCATCCTTAGATTGATGGTTAAAATGAGGTTGTCAATAGGATTCTTGGTAACCTCCTAAGGTGATTAACTAGGGAGTATGGTCAAGCTTGGGACCAACGCATTGGACAGGCAGAATATGCCTATAATGACATTGTGAACATGACTATTGGTAGGAGCCCATTTGAGATAGTTTATGTCCTACACCCTAGAGGCATATTTGAGCTCAAAGATCTGAAGGATGGAGCCAATGGTAGTGGATATGCAAAATATTTTGCACATTCTATGTAAGAAGTGCATGAGACAGTCAGAAAGACCTTAACTAAAAATACAGAGAAGATAAAGAGCAAGGTGGATGAGAGGAAAAAGGATATCCAATTACAAGTTGGGGATCTAGTGATGGTACATGTCACCAATTAAATATTGCATAAAGGAGTGCCCCATAAGTTACAAATGAGAATAATTGTCACATGTACTATACTGGCCAAATATGGCAACAATGCATACAAGGTGGAACTTCTGGAGGATGTTGGTTTATCTCCTGTGCTTAATGTGGAAGACTTGGTCTTGTACAAAGGAACAAACTAGATCCAATCAGAGTTTGACTGAGTTCATACAAGAGGTGGAGGAACTCAACTTACCATCTGGAACAACCAAGAAGGCAGAACACATACTAGATTCTAGAGTCTATAAACAAGCTAGAAATAAAGAGTAAAAAGAAAACTTGGTGAAGTGGCATGGACAAAATAATGTAGATGCAATTTGGTTCAAGGAGAATGAGTTCAAAAAGTTGGGCATTGATTCCAATTTACTCAATCCAAGGGTGGATTGAAGTCTTTTCATTTGGGGAGGATGGTGCGGGAGCACCTAGGCTATCCCTAAAGTCTTAGTACATTTCTGTCTTGTACTGACTCTAGCCAAGTCAGTAGATTTTCAATTTGACCTTAGTAGATCTTGCAAGTGTGTAACTAGATGGATTAGTAGTTAGTACTCAATCCAATCTAGTTTTTAATTGCTTTTAGTAGTTAGTATTTGTTTAGGCCTAAAGTGGGAAATGGGGTCTAAAAGTGTTCTAGACTTAAGTGATATGAGAAAAGTTCCTAAAAAGGCTTAAATGATGTCTATTCATCATTTGGAATGAGATAGAGGTCATAACAGTTAGTTTGCATCATTAATGCAAAAGCTGCTATAATGTTGTCATGACAACATTTGCAACTTTGCAAATGTTGCATGCAACATCGACAACTTTTGATTCCCTTCAAAGTTGAGGAGGGAAATGAATGATAATGGCCTAAAAACATGGAGGAGGCATCTTTAGATACCTTGAGGCCCATTTCTTGAGGTAGTGTGCGATGTAGCAAGATTTTGGAGGTGAATAGAAGCTCTGTATTTTGGTTTTCCCCAACAGTCCACTTGCTTTGAATGTGGAAGTGTTTTAATGGATTGAACAACTTATTCTAGTGTTGGTTCTGTGTTATAGAAGTATTTTTAAGACTTTTTCATTCATTGGAAAAGTTGTTTTGAGTTTATTAGTTAGGCTTGGTAAATTATTTAGGAATTAGTGTAGTTGTTGTAGGAGACAGGGTGATTTTTGGTTTCATGGCTCTCCCATAGAATCCAATCGTGGAAATATTTAGGATGTGGATGAATATGGTAGGGGAGCCTCTGTATAGTGTAAATACTCAAGTAGGAGGTCTGGAGAGCCAGTTTGCAAATTTTAAAGTCATGCCCTGGGCGAGCCATGAGTGTCCGTTTAGGTGTATGATGGGGAGAAGTTTGAATGCATATGCAAGGGAGTGTTTGAGAGATTCAAACCAAGTGTGGTTTCAGAAGCTTTAAGTTCCTATAGATCCTTGATAGAGAGATTAGGTCTTTTCTAATCCATCTAGATAGAAATTAGTGGACTGCACATCTTTATCCTAATTAGCCCTAGTAGACCTATAATTTAGGAATCCACTCTACGGATGACTTAGGAGCTTAAGACCTTAAAAATATTTTAGGTCTTGGAAAAGGGTATCCAGATCCTAAGTTTTTTTTTGTGGTTATTTGCAAGTTTTGGGAAAGAATCTAGAAAAAACCCTCTGGATAGGGATAATTGTGCAATTAGGCCTAATAGGACCAAATTGAGAATCAATCTTGATCTCCACTGATAAGAGTTTGAAGACCCATTCCAATGGATTTGGAAGGATGTCAATGGGAGGTTGTTATGGTTGACACAACCCTTGCAGCATTTGTGAATTTTTTATGAAGGATTTTCTCTTGGAGTCCTCCAAGTTAGAGTGAAGAATTGAGATACAATTATTGATAGTTGTCCTTCAAGGTTAAGCACAAGGAGACTAACTCTTAGAGTTGAGCTAGGATAGTCTTAGTCTTGGAGACTTAAGACTATTGGGGTCCTAGAAGTGAGATTGGGATCCTAAGAAGACTAGGACAAGTTGATTCATTAGTGGAGTTTGTGTGAGCACACCTTGGAGCACTTCCATCAATTTGAAGCCATCACTGAGCACCAGTTAACATCGAAAGACAACATTTCACCAAAAAAAGTGGATCTCACCTATACATCAGCTAAAACACTTTAATCTTTAAAACAATTTTTTTCTTATCTACATAACCATTTTTGTGGATCAAGAAAAGCGTTAATTATAGATGTAATCAGCTAACTAATTGTATTCATGTAAACTAGGAGATCAAGGTCAAGTTGTAAACCTTTGATCTTAGAGTTTTTAAAGAAAAGCATGAAACCTAGTTAGGTCAAATTTTTTGTATATAGATGTAATAATCAATCAAGAATGATATGATTATATCTGCCAAGGATATATATGGATCATATAGAGAGTTTCATGCACAAGGACAGATAAAGGAGAATTCAGTTTATAAAGAAATACATACAAGAATACTGAGTAGAACAGAGGTACTATCCATTACAATACGGTGATACATATTTTGTGTACTTAATGTATCTGTAATCAGCAATTTGAGATTGCAGCAATCAGGTCATATATTTTGTTACTCTCTAACAATTGTAGCAAACAGCAAAATCCTTTCACAAGGTGGACTTAACAGTATTTTTGTAAATCTCTTAACCAAGTGCACACATACATTGTGTTTCTAAAATATCTTTACCAAGTAGACTTAACAAGTCTAACATGTTACTCCTAATAGATTAAGATCATGAGAAGTGATCACAACTTGTAGCCCTAACAGGAACCTTCCATTCTATAGATAGTGAAGCTTTGTGGGTTTCATCCCCACCATAATTTTTACCTTCTAACAAGGGTTTCTATGTGATCAAATGCTTGTGTCATGTGTAAATGAGTTTGATGAATATTTCAATGTTTGTTTACATGCATTTACATTTATTCTATGATATTGCATGTATGAAGTATAAAAGCTACAGTGGTCGGTTATGCAAGTAATAAGTACCAAGGTTTAATTTGTAAAAATTTTTAAGGGTGTTGATTCACCCCTCCCCTCTTAGTACACACCCTTCCATTATTCCATCAGTTGCAATAGCTATCAATTGTACACAAATTGCATGGATGAAGAAAATCCTAGAAGGTATCAAAGAGAAGGTAACTGAACCTGTGACTATCTACTATGACAATACAAGTGCAATAAATATTTCAAAGAATCTAGTAATGAATTCTAAGACTAAACATAGTGCAATCAAGTGTAATTTATTAAGAGAGAAAGTGAAAGAAAAGGTATTCAAGTTGGAATATGTGCCAACCAAGGAGAAACTAGAAGATATATTCAATAAAACACTACCTAAAGATACTTTTGAGTATTTGAGTGGTAAGTTAGGGGTTATTCCCCTACCTAAAAGAAGTTAAGATTTTGTTGTATGCATCAATCCATTGGACTCGTTGAATATCTTTCACTATTGGGTTAATGTTAAGAGGGACTACTCATTAGGGGGAGAAGTCAGAGGCAAAGGAAAGATGTTACAGCAGTAGGTGACCTATGTTGTTCCTTTGGGATTTTTCCAAAGAGGGATAAGATCAGAATGAATAGAAGAACTAGATAAATGTATAGGAGGGAAGATCATAAGAATACTTTGAAGGAGAAGACCAGGAAGATCAAGACAATAAATTTGGTGCATCAGCTAAGGGGGGGCATTTTTTATCAGATCAATGTGGTTTTTCCATCAATTCCAAGGGGGGAATATTTTTCACATAACTAATTCATATATTGTTGAGTGTTTCTTGGTATTGGTTTGATGATAGGAAGACCAGTTATTATGTTGTCATTGATGTCAACTTGGTTTTGTATTTGTTTACAATGTTTCTAATGTGCTACTAAGTATTAGTACAGATGAATTATGTCTTGTGGTAGGAATTGGAGTTTGTGATTGTGGTTGGAGACACAAAGATGTCTCTAAATGCATTTTGTATGATCACATATGATGGGAACAAACATGTACAAAGTTATGATTGATTGAAGAGCAACATAGAAGATAGAAGAATGGGCAGTGACATACATTGAATGATTTGATTTTTCTATGAAATTGGTATGGATCCAAGAGTTATGGTCATGATATATTTATCTTGAATAGGATATATTATTGATAGTATGATCACAAAAGGATCAGAGTACCGGAATGCATCATTTTAGTTGAAAAAAGATAATTCCATGCTTGATAGCTAAATCTTTTGAATCAGTTTGAGAAGTTGGTGTTATATTGGTGTGAGGTGATGATGCAATCATTTGTAGTGGATATTTCTATGATCCATGTGTTAAGGTGTTGTGGCATAACAGATTTGTAATGATTAATTTCTATTTCATTGCTCGAGGTGATCAGATTTAATCAAGGTTTTGAAGCATGTTGAAGAGTTCAAAAAGATTGACTGTTGTGATTTAAATTGATGTGTGATGAGTCTGATGAACCATAACTAATTAAATGTTTGCAGATGTTAAGTTGATCACTGAAATGCAGAAAGATAATGCAAGACATTAAATCATTTAATGGATTGTATTGTCATTGATGTCAACTTGATATAATTTGATTGGTTATATAAAAAGCGTCAAAGACTTCAAAGAATCAGAATGATAAAGGTTATGCTTTTAGTAATGCATAAAAGATAAGCATTCACTAAGTGACTACAAACATCGATGGGCAGTACACCTTGATGGAAAGTACACCCTGACAAACAAAGAAACCTAAAAAGAAAGTCATAGTGATACCCAAGAAAGAAACCCAACAAGTATTACCGACGATAATAATTACAAGCATTACTGATAAGCAAAACTTCACAGTGATGCCCGACGGACAGACAACCCCAGCGGAGATGCCCAATGAGAACTAAAGTGTTGACTGAAGCTAACAAGAGTTAAAACACCAAAAATAATTTAATTTCAAAAATGACAAAAAACTTAGGTGGAAAGAGCTAAATATAGAGTTAACTAGTTGTTTATATTTTTTTATCGACAAGATTGAAACCAGAGATAAGAGAGAGTTTTAAATTAGTTTTATTACAGTTGGCAAGAAGATATCTACGAGATAAAATAGGAGTAAAATCATTAAAGCAAGATTGGCTACAATTACGGATCATGCCAAGAATAAGAAAGTCAATAACTTAGAAATGGTGATATCATGTCTATAAAGAGACAATCTAATTCATTATGAATCAGGGGAGTGAATAGAGAAGAGAATGCTGAAGAGAAACTGACGAAGAATAACTTCATACAATCCTAATCAATCAAGATGAAGAACAGAGCTATATTTCTGGGGACACCAAGCAATAGAGAAGCACAACATCACCAAGAAGAAATAAATGGAGTAAAGGTATTGAAAAGATACATTGATCATAAAGTTATTATGAGCTTACAATAGATCTGAAAATTTGCAAGTCTATAGTTGTATATGTGATCAGATCGTTTACTGTTTCAATTTAACCATTGGATCATAAAGTCTCTTAATCGAGAAGGACTTAACAATCCTTTCTATATTGAGATACATTCTAAGGAGTATCAAAAAGTTTGATCTTTAAGATAGCATGAGATGCCAAATACCAATTGACAAACTACACTGGGTTTGGTCATAGAAGGTAGCATAGAGATGCCTGATATCAAGTGACAAACTATTCTATTTAAATCCTCTAACAAGGTCACACCTAATAGTGTGTTTGTAACCTTTAACAATGTTTTCTCTTCACCAAGCTCACTTCAGAAGAGTGAAAATTTTGGGTTACCGGTCCCAAGTCATTTTTCCCTTAACAAGGTTTCCACGTTAAAAATACATGTGTCAATGTGTTTATGAGTCATTAATTTAGTGTTTTGCATTACACATAAATAATTTGGATTGATCGATATACACTAATTCTTTTACTGTATTTCGGTAAATGAAAGACTACTAATCAGTAAACAGTAAGAATAAGGTTTAACAGTGAAATCCAAGCAGCAGCTATTTGTTAAGATTGTTTAAAGGCATTCATTTTGTAGGACTAGAGATAACTAGAGGCTTAATATTGTGGTACTAAGTTTTTAGGTTTATTTATTGATATATTTTTGAGGCCACTGATTCACCCCCCTCCCCCCCTCTTAGTTATTCTAACAATTGGTATCAGAGCTTGCGTGCTTAGAAAGGGAGTTTAATAGCTCAAGCAAAAGATCACAAGATGAACAAACGAGATGTGCCCAAGTTAAATAATGACAACTTTGCATCATGTCAAAGTAGAATAAGACTCCACCTATCAGGTATTGGTAATGATGTTACTCAACACCTAGATACTGAATATGTGTTTCCTACAGGACCTTACACACTTGAGCAATTGAGAGAAAAGCATGAGCATAATTGCTTGATGATAGAGCTTGCTTCCTCACTCTTTGATGCTGAGTTTGAAGATGTCAAAACTTGCACCTCTACAAAGAAAATGTGGGATAAATTGAAGATGGTACATGGAGGATATGCTAATGTACTAAGAGCCAAGGCAAAAATCCTAAGAGGGAGGTTTGATGACCTAAGGATGAAAGGAGAAAATATCACTCAGTATAGCTACAGAATCAAAGGGGTAGTCAATGCTATTCGAGGACTTGGAGGTGTACTTGAAGAAGAGATAGTGGTAAGTATAATCCTAAGAACCTTACTGCCTATATATGCTATTATAGTATCTTCTATACAAGAAATGAGAGCAGTTGCAAACAATAATGTTACTCAAGATAGTCTGATTGGTAGACTGATTTCATTTGAAATGAATAACTTTGATAATAGTGTCTTACCATCTATAGAGTTTGCATTCAAATCTTCTTTGAAAATAAGTAAGTCAATTCATAAACACACGATGAGGAATGATAGTGAAAGTGATAGTGATGACCAAGGACTTGATGATATTGAATCACTAATGGAAAAAATATTGTAGAGAGGAAAAGGTAGATACAAAGGTAAATTACCACTTGTATCTTTTAATTGTAAAGAGGTTGGAGACTTTGCTGCAAGATGTCTTAACAGAAGAATAGATGACAGAAGTAATGATAGAACATATGAAAAGAAGTTTGACCGAGGTGATAATAGAGATTACGAAAGTTATTGATAATCTAACAGAAGAGATACCGGAGACTACAAGGACAAAGGAAAGAAAGCTTGTTACCTGGCTGAGAATAGAGATGATGATACTGACACCGAATCTGATCAAGACATTGATGTGGTATTTGTAGCCATGAAGGATGATTTAGACAAAGAAGAAAGGTATGTAGAGACTGCACTCATATCTAAGGTTAGTAAGAATGATGTCTATATTATAGATAGTGGTTGCACTCACCACATGACTAGTGATAAACAAAATTTTGACACTTTTGAATACTATAATGGTGGATCAGTAAGAATGGGTAATGATACACCTTGTCTAGTTGAAGGTAAAGGAACCATAATGTTGAATAACCTGATCAAATGTGAAAATTCTTACTGGGTAAAAGGACTTAATTATAATATATTAAGTGTTTCACAGCTGAATAAAATAGGCCAGTGAGTAGCATTTGAAAATAAGAAGGCAAAGATATTCAATGAATTAGGAAGGTTGATCGGAACTGGTGAACAGATAAAAGGTAAAATTTATATCTTGATGACATTAACACCACTTGTTTAATGGCTAGAAATGAAGACATATTGTTGTGGAATAAAAGACTATGCCATGTGAATTTTGATAACATGATAGAGATAAGCAATAAAAGGATAGTAAGAGGCTTACCGAGCATATCAAAGCTCGAACACATCATGTGCAAGAATTGTCAAAAAGGTAAAATGAAAAATTCTAGTTTCAAGAGTAAAGCCCATACATCTAATGCAATTCTAGAATTAGTCCATAGACTTGGAGTCTCATTTTCCCTCCATTTTTGTTCTTTTAAACCTTTTTTCATCTTATAAGCTGAATTCTCGACTTTATCTTCATTAGGTTTGCGATTTGTCAACAAGGTAGTTCTATTATTCTCACCATAATCTCATACATTTTCTTAGCTTTCTAACCATATAAATTTTTCTATTTTTGGACAACATTAGCATAGTAAACTTTAATTTTCTTTACCAGTGTCTTGACAGTCCTCACAGACATATGTCTACCATTTTTTTAATAACTTTTGATATACTTAACCAAATTACATATTATTGTTCTACACTTGATTCTAGACACTTTAAAAAAAAGGTTTTCATTTTTTATTATTTTGATGCAAGTTATGCCTAGCACACGAACAAGTACAAAATTTTGAGGATGCGGTCACTTCAAAAAATCATAGAAAAAAATACTCATCCGAAAATTACAAAAAGATACACAACTTCTAGATCTCACTCTTACCTATCATCCTACCAAAGTGATTTGAAAAATATGGAATATAACTATATCTTTTGTACAGCGCAAGAAAACAACTATGTTATATTTTTCTAAAAAAATCAGGAACATCTTTTCATGCGTGCAAGGTTTGACCCTCTTAATCTTATCATTTTTTTTTAAAGTTAGTATTTTAGAAACTAGTTTCAAAGTAATAAAAAATTTATTTTTTACACATCTTCTTATTTTGAGTGCATGACCCTCAAACGTCTATTCCAAGTTCAGGTTTACCTGATTTCAAAAAGAAAAATGTGTCCACTTATACCCCCTTTTTTGGTTCACAACTTGGTGCACATACCCATAAAGTAACTTGAAAATAGAACAGGCTTTTAGGGCTTAAGGGATTTTTATTGGGAATTATTTAACAAGGCTTAGGGTTTTACCAGCAAGGGCTTGAAATATAAACATGTAGGATTTATGCCATACAAAAACCTCCTTAAAACTCAATTTCCCCTTTGAATGTAGACATTTTCAAAAATTACAGGCATATCTGGCACTAACAGGAGTCAAGACACATAGAATTTGACAACATAACCCAAAAATTAATGGGACTCAGAAAAACCAGATTTAGTTCCAACACTCCTCATAGGGTGTACTTCAGAAAAGTACATCATTTAGTGGGTACTAATCCCCACCGTTGTTTTTTCCCCTATTAGGTCAGTTTCTATGAGATAAATCTATGTTAAATGTGTGGATGGACTTAAATGTTTATGGTTTTTATTTATTGAATATATGGCTAATCTTTTGAACGGTGGTTTAAGTATAAGAGGTTATAAAGATTGGATTAATTGGTACATTATTGATTCACCACCCACCACCCCCCCTCCCCCCGCCCCGCCCCCCCCTCTTTGTAATATGATCTTAGTTCTAAGAGAGGTTTGTTTCTTGATTGGGTGTTGTTGTTTGGTTAAGCATTGAAGTTCTCCCAATTTTAAGTTGAGGTTTCGATTTAAGGTGATGAAATCCATAAATTTTACAATTCACAACCAGGGGAGTACAAATGGTGAGTAACTTCCAAGGGAAAAGAAACCCTTGTGCACTACGAATAAAACACCACAAATAATAGGTGGGTTTGTGATTTAACCTGTTCTTAGTAAGGGTTATGTTCGAAACACTTTAGTATATGATCCATTACAGAGGCTCCCAGCTGCATAAAAAAATGGTTTAGCACACCTTAAATGGTACTAGAGGAAACTATTCTCAAAACCATTTCATCAACCAAGGTTGCATTGTTTTATAGTGGGTTGGAATGCTTGGAGTTTAGTTGTTCCCCCTTGGGAAATCCACTCTCACTGACCCTTCTAAGTAAAATATCAAGAATGTAACCACACTAAAGGTAGTGCACTATTTTGAAATTAAACAAAGATTTAAGTGGGTGTGGTATTTTGATCACCCAATTAAAGGGAGAGCATATCCCTACCACATTAAATCTCCAAACATGTCAATCATTTGATTATTTCCATGACCATTCTATCTAAGGGGGATTTGGTGGGTCTGGTATTCTGATCACCCAATTAAGAGGAGAGAATATCCCTACCACCTTGATCCACAAAAAATTGTAGACAAATAATTAAGATATGTTTTCAAATTAAAAGCATTAAGGGAAAAAAAATTAAGTTTATTGCAAACCTCCTTCCAAGAAAATTTCCACAAGCTAACACTTATGAAATAGTAGCCCAAGGTTAGAAATAGTTAGAATTCCAATCAATTGACAACCTATAATTTGTTTGATACCTATTGATGATGTTTGAATAGTCGTAAAAATATTTGTCTTCTTCGTTAATCCTTTGTTATGCTCTTGCCCACTCGAGTATTGAAGCTTGGAAAATTCTCCCTTTTAATTCCTTTCTTGATCTAAACCTTAATATTATTTTAACAATTTTCTTTAATTTCATGTCTAGTTATGAATTATTTAACTAGCATTCTCCCAAAATCCACAAGCTCAAATCCAAGAATTAGTGACCCAAAAGTTTTAATCAATAGTAGGGAATTGTCTTGAGGGTTTGTATATTGATAGCAACTTTATATTTGTTTTGAAAACCTTGAAGTACAGCTATATACCTGTTAATAACATCACATTCATCTTCCCTTTGAATTTTTTTTATGGCCTTTTGTTGACATACACAATGGGAAATTTTTCTCTTCAATGCCTTTCTTGATCTAAAACCTAGAGTTTGGTCGACAAGTTTCCTGGAGTTTTTACCAGTTGGCATCAGAAAACAAAATAATACAGATTAGAATTCAGAATTTAAAGTTCTGTAAAACAAATCAAATGCACAATTCTAATAATCATATGTGCAGATATGTAATTTAAATGCGCTACACAAAAGATTAAATGTGCAGTTCTATGAATCAAATACACAAAAAAATACTTCAAATGCATAGAAAAACAAATTAAATGTGCAGAAAGATAAGCTAAATGCGTAGTTCTATGTATCAAATGTGCAAAAAGGTTAATTATATGTGCAATTGTGTACTCCATCAAAAAAAATTCTGAACCTGCAAGTGAAAAATCTACAATAAAAATGATTATAACAAGGGGTCCAGCCCCACGGTGGGTGCAAAATATGTGTGTTAGAATTATAAGTTAGTCAAAGATTGAAAATTAAACTAACATACCCATGAAACATTAACTTGGAAACAACAAAAGGTTAAACAAATGCAAATAAATAGCTTCTCAAAACTATCCCAAAGTCCTCTATCTTCAAGGATCCATTTGATCTATTTAATTTCTCTCAGCAGCACTTGAGATCATTAATGTATAACAACTCAAAGAATGAGTTTAAATTAAGTGAAAAATGCAAATCTAAGCCTATGAGAGCTATGTTATTCAAAATCATGATGAAAATGAGTACTATTAGATGCAAGATACAAGTTAAGGTGGCTACAATTAAACTAAGATGCAGGAATTACCATGTTTATACTATGAAATTGATCTAATTAAAATGCAAAAATACTCTAAAATGATTCTAAAATTAGACTATGATGAGCTAAGAAAATGACATAAATTTGATGCAATAACTTGAATTGTGGATGCTTAAGCCTTCCAAATGGCCTCTATTTATAGATTTTTCCAAGGATGGGATGAGGTGTCACCAATAAATGGTCAAGATGCATTCTGTTAGATATAAAGAGTTGAGATGCTCCCTGGAGGAGAAAACAATGTTGTCATATTCCTTCCATGCCATGGAGTGACAAGTGTGGCTTGTTTGGGACAATTTGATGGCATGTGTCCCAATAGGTTTCAATGAGTTTGGATTTGAAGACATGTGGACAAGGAGGAAAAATGGAAAATATTTTTGGTTGAGGAGGATAAAATATCCTTGCCATGTGTCCTTGGTGGTTGAGAGAAAGAAACTCTACAAGTTGAAGTAAATAACCATTTTTTTTATTTTGTAAATTGGAATTTCATGTGACATGATGAGGTGGCAAGAATGGGATGGAAAAGTGGAAAATGAGGTAGAATTAATTGGAGGTGGGATTAAATTTATTTAATGGTAGGTGGAATAATATTAGGAGATATGAACTATACAATTAAAAATTAAATTTAACTATAGTAGGGGAAATAATTAATTGATTAAATAAATGGGTGTTTAACTAATTAAATCATTAGGCCAATTTTATGTGTATACATAGATATTAACAACAACATCCATCATGACCCAGCTACATAGGGTGAAGAAACTCAACCTTAGAAACTAGGGTAGGAACCATCTTCATGCTCACGACAGGGTGGAGCAAAGAAGACCCACAAACATCCTCAAGCGCCATAGTAAGTCTAAGTATCACTTTTTCATCAATCATAAGACAACCCACTACACCTTTAGTCACCACAAAAGAATTTTTGTTATCAACACAAGAGTCCAATTGACCTTGATAGAAGCCAAGGTAAATCCACTAGGTATTAATACTGTAAAAAAAAGAAACACCACACCCCTCTATTATCACATCAATGCCTCCAAGCACACAAGAAACACAAAACCCCATTGGAAACACAATATCACCTCAAACCACACAAGAAACACCAAACCCACAGTCCCAAAGAAAGTTAAAAACCCCCAAGAGTATTCTTTTGGGTACAACCATAATAGGCTCCCTCAAAAACCAAATAGGATCAACCATAGTCCTACAATACAACCACATAAAATTAGCCTCCATCAAAGCCCCAAGGGCCAAACAAAGGCCTTCAGTGAGAGGCCAGTCACCAAGTAAATAATCTATCTTGCAATTCAATAGAGAAATCTAAAACCTCTAGACTTCACCAAAAGTAGAAAACAATTAACTTTTCCAAATACCCTACATCTTCTCTAAACACATAGATTGAATTATGGTTGATCTCACAAGCCACTGAGAAAAATTCATCAATAGTACCAAGAACATTTTCACCCAAGAGGATGGGGAAGACACCTTTTTCAACTAGAAAAGATACCTTGTTAACCACCATAGAATGGAAAAAACATCCATTTTTTCAACATGCACCTTTCCCCTAGAGAAGGGGTCCAAAGACTCATCAATTTCACCTCTAGGCATAGCAAGAGAAGTGTAGGAGAAGAGAAACCTTAGGAAAAAACACAAAACCACTAACCCATAGCCCTAGAAAAAGGTCCTCAACTCCAAAAGAAATAGTATTTAGGAAACCCCGTTCAAATCCCTCCTCAAGAAAACCATTGCATTAAATAAGCTCCACTCAGAGGAGGAATCAAAGGAATCCAACACCTTAAAATAGGAGAGCAGCCCAAATGGAAAACCTATAGTTGGGTGTATACATATCAAACCAAATTAAATCCTTCACCTCTAGGCGAGGAAGAGGGATCTCCCCCCACCAAATTCATAGAGGAGATCAGTGAAAATACATTGGCACAAGAAATGTGAAATACCTCTTCGCACCCACACTGAAAACCCTTGTTAAAAACCTTCCACAAATAGAGAGACACTGGACACCTAAGAGGTTCTATGGAGACCAAGCCAATGGGATGTGGCTAGTAGAAACATGGTCCTAAGAACCAAGCTTGTAAGAAGAGAGATCAACCTACAAATGGGAGACACCTAGTGCAAACAATTAAAACAACAACATCAAATCTCTTCCACCACACAACCCCACCATATTTTCTAAACTAGAGCCACGAAGGACATCCTCTACAATAGCAGAAAATTCAAAGCATTGTCTAGGTCCCCACTCGAAGGAGTGCTCAGAGGCAATAATGAAGGAGGAAATAGAAAAATCCTCCCCATACAAATAGTCCACCCCTCGAATCATTATCAAATGACCAGAACTATCAACATTCCAACAACTATTTGTCAAACTCAAAATGGAGCCACTGCCAAAGGTAGCAAGGGAATTGGACAAAGGCTTAAAACCCTTCTTCACAAAAATATTGACTTCCATATGAAGCCAATCCAAAACCATGATAGCTAAGACACAAATATTAGGAGCAACCACATTGTCATGGTGATTTTCCATAGTTGAGCAACACCATATTTTGAAAAACCTCCCCAGCTCTTCTTCCCACTCATTTTATTTGTTGTGAATATCTCAATATAATATATTTAATATAATAAATATTTTATATACATATTTTAATTAAAGATTAGTATAGATTAAATAAAAATTTATATAATTATTTTAATTCTTACTCATTATTATACACTACACTTAATTATTATAACTTTTTACTATCAGATATTAAGAATCATTATAAATTCATTACTAATTATACAATTTTAATCATTTTAAACCTACTGCTATTTAAATTTTCCTATCTAATAATAATTTCATACAAACATTATAATTAGTATCAACAATATCATATTTTATATTATAATTAGTTACTCTAATTCACTTTATAGTTTTTAATTATAATATTGTGGAGGATAGTTGCTTTCCATTTTTTTTGTACTTTCCTTCTTCTCTATGACGTAGATATATGTGAACTTTTTTAGTACAATAAGTTAATTTAATTTTAATTTTTCAAATTTTATTTATTATTTTTGAGGATATGGCGTTAAATTATTTGTTTTCAAGTTAAAGATTATAATTTTTTTTGGAAATATAGTGAATTATTAGAGATTGTTCTTTCTTAATAAAAATAAATAAGAGGTTTTGAAAAGGTTTTAATTCTTATATAATTAAGTTAAAATAAAAATTTAAACAAGAAATTTATCCACTATTACAAGATAAACATAGTTTCAACAAACTTATAAGACAAACATTATTCTGGTTAAATTAAACCTATAATTGAAATGCTTCATCATTATTTATTTCTAATCTTTATTCATACATGTATACATTCTATAAATCATCTAAAAATAATATGTTATGAATTTTTTAATATATCTCCTTTTTGAATCCATGTTAATTTATAAGGAGAGTTTAATTAACTATTATAATAAGCAAAACACTTTGACAATAATTAGTATCATAATATTAGGTAAGATTTCATCTCATGCTATTAAAATATTTTAAAGTGGTTATGTACATTTTTATCTTATCTTCTATTATAAGAAATTATTTATAAATAATAAACGACTTAATGAAATATGCATTTGTCTTGCATAATGTATTTAAAAGAATAAATCATTAAATTATTTTCTTTGTCTTGATATCTAACCTTTGATTCCAAAATGATATCATTCACACAACTAAATTAAAAAGTGGTATAACTACTCCATATAGTAAAAATCCTCTCAACAAATGATCATACAAAATAATAATACTCACGAATAATAATTCTTCGTGCTTTCTTAATTGTTTCTTCATTTTGTAAGTACGCACACCAATTCTTGCCTTTAATTCTTACATGAAAAATTCTAGGTTGAGGTTAATAACGATTTCTAGTTAAATTTATATTTATTTAGTTTATAATAATAAATCATAGATATTGATATTTTTTATATTAAAGAAACAAAACTAAGATGTTCTACCTTCAAAACAATCATCCTAGGGTGTAAAAACCACTATAAAAAAACATCAGCATCACACTAACATCACTTTAACATTATAAATAAATAAAAATTAAAGAGTATAGCAGCAAAGTGTAAGCCACTTCTAATAGAATACAATAAGCAACTAAGGTAATAACACTAGAAACATAGTTCGCTTTCAATAGTAAACTGTTAGCAACTTCTAAGCTCTTACTCTTAACAACTAAAATATTAACACTAGAACCAAAGTCCAATAACCCAAAAAAATTAAAGCAAGTTTTAAAATAGAAGGCCTCATTGGAGATTAGTAGTAAAAACAATAAAAAGACTATGAACACTAAGCATGACCAACATGTTTGTTGGGACATCTAGTCTAATGGAGCACATTACTCTAGTCCTCCATCAGGGACTTGAATAGTTGCGTGTAGTTCCCCTTGTTCTCAATATCCTTTACCAAAACTTTCTTCTACATTAGACACAATGAAGTTGCATAGCTATGCATTATACAAAGGCTGAACTTGGATTTACTGGACATCATCCTTTCAATATTAAACATTTTAGATTTTACTAGTTCCAATTCTATAGAATTCATTTGACACTCAACACATAACACTTGATTATTAGTCTTATCTTCCTCTTCCTCTTGCATTACATCTTGAGTGGGATCCACTCGCTCTATCTTCCTATTTTCAGAGATGTGTGTAGAACTATCTGTGGTAGATTTAATTGGGCTCTTAGTCACTTCGGTGACATCCCCTTCCCCTTCCTCATATTCCCCCTTCCCAACCTCCTCATCATTTCTTCCACCCACCCATTCTTCCTATTCTTCCTCAATGTCGTAATCAAGCAATTTTTATCATTATCACCTGAATGAGGTGCTAGGCTATTAGGCCTCCTTGGGTTACTTTCACATTTTATATTATCCTCCCTTGATTCTTCCACCTCACTTATCACCTCCTAAATGGTAAATTTGGTTTTTTAGCTTCATGGGAGGATATTTTGCCTTTCCTCTTACTCATCGTTAAAGGGATGAAGTCCTTTCTCATTAAAACATAAAGTTCCTTAGAAACTATCAAAGTTGAGGGGGTTTTCAAAGTATTAAGCCTTAAGGTGATTTTTACAACACTTTAATCAATTTAATTTTTTTCTTTCTAACTCTAATTATCTATCTAAAATATAATTATTAATTTTATTTACTATTAATATAAAAGATATTCAATATATAATAATCATTTTTAAATAATCTAAGAATAATATATGTACTTTATATACTCTAATATATTAGTGAAATATTCTTCATTCTCAATTATTGTACCAACCATTCTAATAAATCTATAATTTACTATTTATAAATGATGGTTAATTTTACAAAAATCATACTCAAACATTTTTTTTTTTTTTTATAAATAATGATATCATGTACAAATATGTTGATTACAGTCATAATTAAATTATATACTTAATAACATAAAGTTTATTAGTATCAATTACTAATAATCTCATCATTCAATCATTATCATTATTTTACAATAATGATTATATGCTAATTTACATTTCTTTGTATCCTATTTGATGGTTTGATAATATCTACTAATAAGTTAATTATATTTTAGCATTATGTTTTTAGAGTTTTATTATATCTATTTAGTTTTTTCTCAACGTTTCATAGTTAAAATTGTTGTCTTTGTGGTCAACATATCTTTGGGGACCTGTGACATGGCTTGATCGCCTTCTGTGAGTTGGGTTAAATCTAGTGTTTGTATCAGGTGTTGACAATTTGAGCTTTTTGTGCAATGACAAATTATTCCAACAATTGGTATTAGAGTCTTGGGTCATGGGTTGAGTCTCCCTTGAGTTGGTATTGAAGGCTCAGTCAATGCTAAAGAGGAGATTGTTGACTTGGTGGTCAACAACTCCTTGGGGACTCATGACATGGCTTAATAATGTCATGTGGCTAGTATTAAATATAGCATTTATATCGGGTGTTGACATTTTGAGCTTTTGGTGTAACGACAAATGATTCCAATAAAGTTGTGACTTGATTATATGTAAACTTTATTTGAGTGTTATTTTGTTGGTTGATAATAGGAGTTAGTGGTTTTGTAGATCTGTGTGTGATTGAATCTAAAGTAAGAACATCCTATATATAGATTTAAAAATTTAACAACGCTTTATACAAATTATGAAAAATAAAATAAAGGATCTGTGAAAAGAAAGAGATCAGTAAAGAGATGAAATAGATATAGGAAACATTTATGGACATGTTGGTTGACTATTAGACAAAGATGGATAACAAGGTAAGAGGAACCATTATGTTTTGTATTCCTAACTCTATACTCTTGAATAATCTTTAGAATACATTTTCACATAGTTTCTCGAAGATGGTAGGTGAAATGTACCAAAATGAGCATCTCATTAAAACGTTATTCAAGAAGGAATATTTATTATTTGAATATGAAAGGAGGAAACTTATTAACAAAAATCTAATGCATTTACTCTTACTTTGAGTCAACTAGAAGGAGAGATTATTGACTTGGTGGTCAACAACTCCTTGGGGACTCATGAATGGATTAACCACCTCTTGTGGGTTGGGTTATATCTGGCATTTGTATTAGGTGTTGGCAGTTTGAATTTTTGGTGCAACAACAAATGATTCCAATAGAACTATGACTTGATTATATGTGAACTTTATTTGAGTGTTGTTTTTTTTGGCTTATAATATGAGATAGTGGTTTTGTAGATCCATGTGTGATTGAATCTAAAGTAAGAACATCTTATATAGAGATTTAAAAATTTAACAACTCTTTATACAAATTATAAAAAATAAAATAAAGGATCTCTAAAAAGAAAGGGATCAGTAAAGAGATGCAGTAGAAAAAGGAAATTTATGGAAATTTGGTATGAATATTAGACAAAGTTGGATAACAAGGTAAGAGGAGCCATTAAATTTTGTATTTCTAACTCTATACTCCTGAATAATTTTTAGAAGACATTTTCACATAATTTCAAGAGGATGCTAGGTGAAATGTACCAAAATGAGCACTCGTTAAAAATTATTCAAGACAAAACATTTATTATTTGAATATGAAAGGAAGAAACTTACTAACAAATATCTAATACATTTACTCTTACTTTGAGTCAACTAGAAAATATTGATGTTAAGACTCATAAAGTCAACAGATATATTTTGTTACTTTCATCTATACCAATTATGAGAAAACTTAATTTTTGAGCTATTAGTGATGGTTCTTTAAATCCCAAAATGAAATATAGAGTTGATACTTTTAATAGTGAATAAATGAAGAGGAAACCCAAGTATAGAGGGTTTAAAGGATGCATGTTTAGAGAAGTCCTAATGAAACATGCATACAAAAAGGGAATAAAAAAATATAAGGATATATAAAAATAGAAAAGATAGTGTAAACCCCATAGAAAGAGTAAAATGAAATGTTAGAATCTATCATGTGAAATAATTTAAAGTTAGAATAAAAATAGGAAGAAGAATTTTTAAAATAATTTTATTAATTTTTTTTAATAATGATAATAAAATTGATAAACTATTTATTTTTGCTTATAGTACTAATGATAACTTGTACTATTTATTTAAGTATTCTCTCTCACGTGAATGAAAAGAGTGATTTTACCATATAGATTCTTATCTAAAAGTAGATTCTTAATATTGTTAGATGAGAAAAGGTGAAAGTGATATTCACCAATTAATTTGTAACACATCATATGTATTATGAAATTTTGTTTTAATTTATAAGATTAGTATGCTTGTATGCATGTAAATTTGACTTTCAAGTTGGCTAGAGGAAACCTAGTATTAAATGAGGGTAGTCAATGTGGCACCTTTTTCAAGCTAGACAAATTTACATTTTACTTCTCTAGCTTTGGAAATGAAAATTATGAAAATTCATGTATGTTAGGTAGAATCATATTGGTGGAAAAGGTCTTTAGACTAGTGAATTTAATTTTTGTGAGCATTAAGTTTTGTAAATATGATAGATTTAACATTCTTTTTGAAACTATTAAAGAGAAAATAATTTTGAAATGAGTAAAATGAAATGTTAGAATCTATGATGTGAAATAATTTAAAGTTAGAATAAAAATAGGAAGAAGAATTTTAAAAATAATTTTATTAATTTTATTTTAATAATGATAATAAAATTGATAAACCATTTGTTTTTACTAATAGTACTATTGATAACTTGTACTATTTACTTAATTATTCCCTCTCACGTGAATCAAAGGAGTGATTTTATAGTATATAGATCATACAATGATGACTAGGTGTTTCTTATCTAAAAGAAGATTCTTAATATTGTTAGATGAGAAAAGGTGGAAGTCAAATTCAACAACTAATTTGCAGCACATCATATGTATTATGAAATTTTGCTTTAATTTATAAGATTAGTATGTTTGTATGCATGTAAATTTGACAATAGTGTTTTCAAGTTGGCTAGAGGAAACCTAGTATTAATGAGGGTAATCAATGTGGCACCTTTTTCAAGCTAGACAAATTTACATTTCACTACTCTAGTTTTGGAAATGAAAATTATGAAAACTCATGTATGTTAGGTAGAATCATATTGGTGGAAAAGGTCTTTAGACTATTAAATTTAATTTTTGTGAGCATTATGTATTTTAAATATGATAGATTTAACATTCTTTTTGAAACTATTAAAGATAAAATAATTTTAGAGGTATTTGCCCAGAAATGGAGCGACACAGAGAATGGGCGAGAGGTGGGAATTTGAAAAAATTGTGACCCAACGGCTACTGGAAGAAGCCATTGCAGAAGAAAATGTAGAGGCCCTTCATTAACCATTAGGGCTTGGATTACTTGGTAAAATGATGGGGAAATCGTTCATGCTCCAACAATACTTAAATGGAGAGAGAACAAAAAAAGCTGAATCAATTCCAAAATCCTCGTGGTGGAGTGAAGCAACCTTGGTCTAATGGTCAGTCCAGCTTCAAAACAATGACCATGGGGAAAAACCTCAGAATCCCAAATAGAGAAACTCAGAAGCCATATGAGCATTTCTTTGACTTCCGAAGGATAGAAAGGAAGTTTTGCAAACCGAAAGTGGTGGAAAAGGCGGTGGAGGCACCCTCTGAGGTATTTCCTAGGGTAGAAATTGCTACTGTCTCCACCATTTCAATTGAAAATGTTGTTTGGAATGAATCTATTAACTTTCTAGAAAGTCATCCATTCTTTTTAAAATGGGCTAGGGAATGGCCCTCCCTCAGAAAAATTAGGGAATGGTGTAACAAATCGTGGGGGCATGCCTTTATATTGAAAACACTGGCAAACGACTTCTATTTGGTTACAACCCCATCCTCCCAAGATAAATAATGGGTGTTGAGAAATGACCCTTTTATGATAGATGGAAAAGGTCTTTACATCATTGATTGGTCTCATAATTTTGACCTAGAAAAAGAAAAGATAAAAGAGATACCCATCTGGGTTAAACTACCAAATTTACCCCACGAATATTGGGGTTTTGAAACCCTAAGCATTTTAGGAAATCACTTATGTAGTTTCCTCAAGACGGAAGAATTCTTAATGGATAGCAATCTATCAACATGCCCAAAAATCTTGATTTTGTGGCAAGAGGTCCATCCCCTACCCAATACCCTATTAATCACAACTAAAAATGGAGTTTGGAAGCAAAAACTGATAATGGAGAATGAAGGGGATCTCAGGATGACAATACTACTGCAAACATGGACACTGGTGATAACAAAAAAAAAGAAGGTAAAACCAGAGAAGATGATATGATTAACAACAAGATTATCCAAATCACTGAGCAAAGGCTTTGGAATCAGAAATCAGATTTAGAACTACAATTAATTATCTCAGAGAAAGTGGGTGAGAGAATGGCTGAAACAAAAACCCAAGGGATATCACAGGGAAGTATAATAGAGACTATTGATGGGATCATGGCTAATGAATGGAGAGGTGAAACAAATGGTTTTAATCCACACTCGGATAGTAATGAAGCTGGAAAATCAACAACTCTTGATGGGGTTGAACCCGAGGCTATAGTTAATCATAGTATGAAGGGGCAGAATTGTCAATAAAAAATAGGGTCTTTGTTAACAACCAAACCTATCTTAGGATACTCAGGAAAACCCAGAGAGAATACCCATAATCCCAAAATGTGTGGTATAGAAATGGAAAAGAAAGGTAGGGGTTGGGAGTCTGTTGAGTAAATTTCTACTATATCGAGCTCACTTGAACCTAACTGTAGCTATATGATAGCCCATTGTGTTCTTCCTCTGAGAATGCATGGCGAGGATCTAGGCATGATGAATAACACCAGTAGATCAAATTTTGCTGAGGAGGAAGGTTATAAGGACATTGAGATATCACATATTAGAAACTTGGATTCTTCCTTTAATAATGTTAAAGATAGCAGTGGCAAGACAAGTGGTTCAGACTCAGACTACATATCACAATCGAATGAGGGGGAGGAAGATGAACTTGGAATTTCACACACTTATAGTTTTAAAGAAGTTAGGACAATTGAGAAACATCCTACTGAGAAAACAAAACCCTCTTTAGGAGAAAGGAAAAAAAGGGGAAGAAATTCAAATAAGGTTAGAATAGCCTTAGCTGGTAGTGCAAAAAACCAATCTAAATTTTTGATGATAGGGATGAGCTTTTCCCCTCCACGAGCGCCATGAAAATCATATCATGGAATGTTAGGGGCTGCAATGACCCTGACAAGGTTTGCTTGATCAAAAGATCTTTTGATTAGGTGAAACCAGATGTTATTTTTTTACAAGAGACAAAGCTTAGTGGAGAAGACATACCTATATTTGCAAATAAATTTAATAGATCGAGATGTTGTTTCTCGGAGGAAATTGGTGCTTCTGGGAGAATGTACATCCCGTGGGTTGATTCTATAGTAGAATTGACTATCAAGGAAAGAAACAGATGTTGGATTTGGGTGGAAGTAAAGTCCAAAAAACTCCTTACATGATTTCAAGCTTTAAATGTTTATGGCCCAAACAATTTAGCTCAAAAACAAGTTCTTTGGTAGGATTTATTAGAGATCCTCAATAGAAATCTAAATTAAATCTTCCTTTTACATGGAGATTTCAATGCAATTTTAAATCCAAAGGAGAAAAATGTGGGCTTGGATGGGCTCGACAGAGTCAGAGGGAATTTTCAGATTTTGTGAATAATAATGGTTTGGTTGATTTTGATTTAAGAAATGGGCAATTCACTTATACTAACAGGAGGAGTGGTTTCTTAAATATAGCAAAAAAGTTGGACAAGTTTCTTTTGGCTGGAAATTGGGTTGCTACCAATTGGACATGTATTGCTGAGATTTTACCTATGAATAGTTCTGATCATTATCATATTAGTGTGAGGTTTCAGGAGGACAAAGCACCAGATAGAGATCCTTTTAGGTTTGAAGCCATGTGGCTAAGACATATTACCTTCAAAGCTCAAGTGACACAGTGGTGGAATCAGGCTCCAATGAAAAGAGATAACAAGGCTTTCATCTTTTTAAAAAAGTTACAATGCTTAAAAGAACAATTGAAAGGATGGAATAGAGATGTTTTCAAAAATATTTTTATTGAAAAAGAATCCTTAGAAAGGGATTTAGAATCCTTACATTCCAATGTTATTTCAAATGGGATGAATGAAGTAGACTTCATGGAAGAAAATAGGTTAAAGAAACTATATAGTGAGGTCTTAAGTAGGGAAGAAATGTATTGGAGATAGAAGTCAAGAGAGTTATGGCTCACTAAAGGAGATAAAAACACCTCCTTTTTTCACAATTCTGTAAAACTGAGAAGATCACAAAACAAATTTTTTTCAATTCAGAATAATGATGGTGATCTAGTGCAAGACCCAGAAGAAATTAATGAGGAGGCGATAAGATACTTCCAAAACAACTTCTGGGATGAGTATGTTGATCTTAATTCACAATTGGAAATCCAGAATATCATCCCATAATGCATCATGGCTACTCAGAATGATATGCTTAAATAACCATGCACTCTGTTGGAAGTTTAAAAGGCAATTTTCAGTATCGGAACACAGAAGGCTCCTGGTCCAGATGGATTTTCAGCCATCTTCTATTAGCATTTCTGGGATTTGGTTGGTTCAGAGGTGTGGGAGGTGGTTGAAGAGTCTAGGGCAAGGGGCTTTTTATTACAAGACTTTAATAATACCTTCATCATTATTATTCCAAGGAAAGAGGACAAGCTTTATTTTAATGAATTTAGACCAATTTATTTATGTAATACAATATATAAGATCATTTCCAAGGTCATGGTGAATTGACTTACAACTATTTTATAGACTATAATTTTAGAATAAAAAAGTGGCTTTACTCCAGACAGATCTATTTATGAGGGGATCATTGTAGCACATGAAATTATTCATACCCTCCAACAGAATAAAATAGAAAAGATGATGATCAAACTAGATATTAGGAAGGCATATGATGCTATTAATAGGGCTTTCCTCATTAAATTCCTTCAGTGTTTTGGTTTTTGCATGGAATGGATTCAATGGGTGGAGTGTTGTATTAATACTCCTAGCTTTTTTGTTCTAGTGAATGGAAGCCCATGGGGATTCTTCTAATCCAATAAAATTATTTGTCAAGGAGACCCGATATTCCCCTTTCTATTCATTATCATGGCAGAGGCATTGGGTAGGTTGATAAGATCTAAAATGCTGTTGGGAGTTTGGAAGGGTATTAAAATGGCTGGTGGGTTGGATCCTATAACACATTTATAGTTTTCTAATGATACTAATTTAATGGGAGAGACCTCCCTTCAAGAAGCAAGAGTTATAAAATAAATGCTAGATCAATTTAGTAATGCTTCAGGACAGTGCATTAACTGGCATAAATCAAAGATCTACTTCTTTAATGTAGACCTTCAAAAACAAAGAGATATATGTAGAATCATAGGTATAAGGGGGTATAAGGGCAGGTAGATTACCAAGTAAATACCTTGGCATCCCTTTATTCAAAGGTGCATCCAAAGCAAGTTTGTGGAAAGATCTGGTAGGGAAATGCTCAAAAATAGTGGAAGGGTGGAAGAGAAAATGGCTAACCTTTGCTGGAAGGATACTATTACTCAAATCTATTATTAATGCTATTCTCATTTTTTCAATGATGTGCCTCAAGATTCCTAAAAATATTATTCAGATTATTGCAGAGAGAATGAGAAAGTTTCTGTGGAATGGTAAAAATGAGGAAGATAAACGAGCTCTTATAGCATGGAAAAAAGTCTGTAAACCAAAATTAGATGGGGGGAAAGACTGAGGGATTGGAATTTAATGAACAAAGCTTTGGGAGAAAAGTTAATGTGGAGCATATTTCAAAACCTTGACTTATTGTGGGTTAAAATATTAAAGGCTAAATATTTGGATTCAATGGCCGATGAGAGAATCCTCACTACCCCAAATCCTCCAAAAGGATCTACGGTGTGGAATTTTATAACTAGCTGCAGACCAACAATCACACAACACCTTAAATGGCAAGTTGGAAATGGAGAGAAGGTCAAGTTCTGGGAGGATTCATGGAGCGATTATCCTGTGTTATCAGCTAATCCAGATTATCATGAGCTGAAGTTACTCTTTTCAGTAAGTTGGGGGGAACAACTATGCAATTATGTGGAGATGCAACAGGGTCCTCTTGGTGATGGTTAGGGATGGAAAAATATAGATAATATGGGGCTAGAAACTAGCAAGAAGCTTTAATGAAAGAGATTTTAGAAAATAGATGTGTGACTATTACTAATGACATGGATGATATTAAATGGTGTGCAACAAGCAGTGGTAATTACTTTGTCAAACTTGGATATCAACTTCTTGAGAGAACTGATGACCTGGAGGATTGGCCCAAAAGGCTGCTATGGAGTAAAGATTGCCTCCCCAAAGTAGGTGCTTTTTTCTTGGCTTGCAACCAAAGAAAGGATTTTAACTGGTCTAAAGAGACAAAAGTTTGGAATCCAGGGACCAACAAGGTGTCTACTTTGTGAGAAAGGGGAGGAAGATGTCAATCATTTGCTGGTAACATGCAAAGTAACTTCACAATGTTGGGAGATGCTAAAGGAGAAATTGGGATGGCAAGGCCCCCTTCCTAACAAATTGAAAGACATATTTTATGGATGGCCTAAACCACCAATGAGGTCTACCTTTTCAGCAGCATGGATAGCTAGTCATTTTGTTCTCATTTGAGAGGTTTGGAAGGAGTGAAATTGAAGGATCTTTCAGGATTAAAAAAAAAAGAGAGGATATTATGAGACTGAAACATAGAATCAATCACAACATTGAAGAAATAGTTGATGCTTGTTCTTCCAAAATTCCAATATCTACCCCCTTTACTGTGATAGATCAGAAGTTACAAAAGGCTTGGCCTAGATTGAAGTGTAGAAGTGGTCAGGTAGGCTCCAAGGGGGTGGGTAAGCATAAACTCTATGAAGATGTTATTTGGATAGCTCTTGAGGAGGGTTGGATCAAAGCCAATTTTTATGGGACCTCAAAAGGTAACCTGGGGCCATCAGGTGTGGGTACAATTTTAAGGGATCATAATGGGGAGATAGTAGATTTTAGAGCTCAGAGGTTAAGGGTGGGAACCAACAATGTTGTTGAAGGGAATGTTGCATTATTAGTAATTAGAACAAGAGCTTCACTAGGAATACATAAATTGCATTTGGATGGAGATTCGCTTGTGCTAATCAATGATTTTAAAAATGGTCAAACAGAGGCTTGGCACCTTCAACCAATAGTCAATTCAGTTTTGACTTTGATCTGGACATTTGTTGAATTCACAATCACCCACACCTACCAAGAAGGTAATAAAGAGGTGGATGTTTTTTCTAATTGGGTCATTACCTTTGAAAATGTAGGAGAACTAAAACTGGAAAATTTAAAATCCAACGGTTAGCTTCTTCTTGTATTGAAATTCAAATTATATCGGGCATTGGTGCATGGAGTTATTTAATTATCCCTCATTATAGAAGGCAGCTAGTCCTATGGAAAGGTTAAAGTCCACGAAGATTGAATAAGGAGAGTGAGGTGGCAGGGTGTGATGTCATGACAAGTGGGAGATGAGGTGGACATCCCAACTTTTTTCTTTTGTTGGTGATTGGGCTGATATAGATGGAGGAAATCAATATGATTTTGACAATGTTCATTAATGATTGAAATGACAGCTCTCTTCAAAACTTGCACCTCATTTGTGAGAGAAAGCACCATGAAGGATGAAAGTGACATTAGCTTACCATGCATTTATTGGAGAAATGATGGATTTGAGAGCTTGTAGTGGGATATGGACATGTTTTAAGATGGTAAGTCATCCCATGAAGATGCCCATTTTACAGCTAACACTATTTATCTTTCTGTGTTCTGGTTTGTGTCATTTCAAATTGTGCAGGTTCTCTCAAGGTGGCGAAGATGCATGCCAACTTTATAGTGATGAAAAATGTCAAATGAAATCTTTCCTGGGAGCTGCAAGCAGATAATGTGTAGCTGGATTGGTGAAAATCAAATTGTATACAATGGTGAAAGCAGTCATTGGGGTTCTGGGGCCAAAATTTTAGGAGTTTCAGCTCATGCAAAGAGATAACACTCCAATTAAATCCATGATTGTGGCATGGGGGTTAGAACTAGGGGAGTCAATTAAAGTCAGAAAATGGGTGGTTGAGGCTCTATTTGTAGAAGATTTATTGGGTGGCCTGGATTCCATATTATAATGGGTGGTGCTAGGGGTAGGCCCTAATTTTTCTGAGTGCATCAAAGATGAGGAGGAAGCCATGGAACATAGGTTGATGCCTTTAATAACGTGGGTGGGAAAAGTGGATAAAGGAAATTACAAATTGTAGATAAGAGAAGAATGGGAGAAGGTAAAAATAGAGATTCAAAACTATGAAGAACCCAAGTTTGTAGAGAAAGAGGTGGAACCAATGGCAATCCCTTGGAGGGTGCGAACCTGATTTCCATGAAGGGAAAGGAATTTCAATGCAGCATGGCCAGCTGAGTAATGATGGAGCAATGGCATTTTGGGGGCCTCTATTTTTTGTAATGTTGCTACAGAAGACATGACTATAGTAGTTTTTTTGTTTGTTGTCTATGATAGAATCTCTATAATTTCCTGGAAAGTAAAGGCTAGTTAGGGTTTTTTTTTTGGAAAGCCTAGTTTTGGCTATAAGATTAGCTGACTAAATTTTGCATATGTTCATAGGCCTCGACTAGTTTTTATTTTTTTAAGCACCTTATGTAATACTTTTTATTATCAATAAAAAAATCATCTATTACTGACAAAAAAAAAATTAGAGGTTATTTATTTGGATGCTAGCTCTATTAGAAAATCTCACTAATTTATTAATGACTATTCAAGATTTACCTAGATATTATTATAAAATATAAATATTTATTTTTCTTTAAGTTTAAATAATTTAAGCCACTTGTTGAAAGGTAGCTAGATATAAATATTAAGGTTTTAAAGGTGGATACTTTAGGTGAATATTTTTTAGGGAATTTAATTGTTTCTATAGACATGAAAGTAATTTTTAATAAAATTATCTCATAAATTCTAGAATAAAATAGGACTGTTCAACAAATCAAATAGATATTAATGGACATAGTTTGGAATGTAGATTCCTTTGAAGAGGAAGAAGACTTGACAAATGAATGTAG
The DNA here is from genome assembly GCA_018584345.1 of Thuja plicata. Lineage (NCBI taxonomy): Eukaryota > Viridiplantae > Streptophyta > Pinopsida > Cupressales > Cupressaceae > Thuja > Thuja plicata. Next base: position 825,093 of record MU226841.1, on the reverse strand, counting down.
ATCTCCTTCTTTGACGTCAAACTCCTTTGCTTGGCCTCCAATGGGGGAAAGAAGCTAGAACTATGAAAGGAAATGCCTTGTATGCATGAGTAAACGAATACTTGAATGTTTGAATGCTTGATAATGGATGCCTTCACCAATGGATGCTTGCTTTCACTTAGATCTATTGAATGCCCAATGAATGTATGATAGCTTGCATGTGTGTGTATATGTAGATTGTGGATGGATATAGATATGAAAATGAGAGGAAGAGGTCTCCTTTTATACATATTTTGGGGCTCATATTTCATCCATGTCGACTGTAATTTAAAACCCTGGAAGAGAATCCTGACAATGGGCTTTGGGGAAATTTTGAGCACAAAACACAAGGACAAGATCGACTTGGATGACCTAGTCCAAGTAAAAATTCCTAAAAATATCTCTACATGTTGGGTGTGTTCCAAGAAGCGGTGCTTAAAATTGCAGCCTACCCTAGGAGATTAGGGCCAATCCCAAAATCTGAAAAATGAATGCATAGGTCCTAGGTGAAAAATGTATTATGTGGCTGGATGGAAAAGTGGGAAATTATGAATAGAAGCAAGAGCCAACCTTGAGTTTAAACAAGATTGTAGGAGGAGGGAGACCTATATTTGAATTACATATGCATTTAGGTACAATATGAGGTCCTACCATAAGAAACACACTAAAGTAGGCTCAAAATGGTCCCAAAATGACCACAAAATTAAGTGCTTAACTTTTAGGACAATACATTTAGCCCCACTTTAGTGGAAGTATGAGCCAAGCTCATGCTCACGGTAAAGGAAGAGATAGAAAGAAATAATGAATGATGAAACAAAGATGATAGTGTTGAATTGCAAAGAGGTATGCCAACACTAATTTCAAGGATGTAAGCCCCCAAGCCAAGGATCTTAACTCCACATCCATGCACAAGGGAATGAAAACAAAGAAAAAATGAAAAAGGAAAAAGGAAAAGAAATCACAAAAGGCACAACACACAAAAGGGGTTAGTACTAAACATAGAACTCCAAATCAACTATTGAAAAAGACCTCAATTGAAAATGTCTCATCCACTAATATCATGTCTGGAAATATATTGCAAGAGCACACGTGATCACATAGGAAGAACAAGAGCATTGTGAAAGATGACACAAACACCATAATCTGACCCACTAGCACAAACATGAGAGTGTAGAGAAATAAATAATGAATCCCATTGATGCAGGAGCATCCAAAGATTATTTTCAATCCTATATCAACCAAAAATATGTTTTCTTTTAGATTTTGGTGGCTTGGAGGAGTTCTTTGTTGAGTGCTCATTTTCTTAGTTTCTTGTTGGTTAGTGGTTGGCCAAATCAGTGACTAAGATTGATGGTGTTGCTTGACACTCGGTTACTATTGCTGACTCGATTCTTTGTACTTTCTACTCAGTTACTTCTCTGAGTAGGTTCGGTTGGCTCAGTTTTGCTAAGCCGACTAGTCTTTGTTGCTCGGTGGTCTTTTCACCGAATGGGTTTTATTTGAGGGATTTGCAGGCTGACTTTTCAACTGACTTGTACATTTAATTTGGGTCGTGATATTAATTATGAATCTCTCATTGGGGATTGTGTGGACCTAAATCTAGGTCATAGGTTTCTCCAATGCTAGATAATTTTGGATCTTATAGGCCGGCCTATTGGTTTCCTCTTGTATTTAAGTTGTATTATGTTCTTAGCTTAGGGTATCAGAGAGGGAGATCAGATCTGACTGTTGGATCTAAGAAGTGGGATTGTGAGTCGTATGTCTTGGTAGAAGGTAAATGGCTTGATGCTTGCAGAAGATCTGTAATAGATCTTAGTGTCACTCTTTGTAATTGGCCATAACTGAGAAGGCCTTACAGCCTGACATGTTAGATGTAATTGATATTGATGATAATAATTCTCTTATGTTGGTTCCTATTCCTATGTTATTTATTATTTTTTTTGTTATTGTTATTTGCTGCAAGTATGGACATCCCTTTTGAGATCTCTCTAGTCTCGACTGCATCAGATGGTATCAGAGTTGAGTTTCAATTACTGGAGGAGGAGCTAAGTTGTCAGTCACTGGAGACTAGTATATTGAACATTCCTCCGAAGAAAACATGTGAGATCACAGAGGAGGAACCTAAAGAGGAATTCAATCTGGAAGAGTTTAGAACTTTGCAGAGAAAAGTGCAAGATCTACAAGAGGAGTTGAAAAGAAAGAATGCAGCTAAATAAAACTGAGATAGTGGTGAGTAATCTGATGAAGAAGATCATTTCAAGGACTACGAATTGGAGATTTTTAAAAAGATGTAAGGATTTAAGTAGACAAACAAATCAATGCAAGAGTATACCAAGGAGTTTTATATAATCCTGATTAGGACTGGTCATTCAGAAGTTGATAAAGAGAAGGTTGCTAGGTATATCTATGGCTTGAGACCTAGTATTCAAGAAGAATTACTTTTTGTTTGGATGATAAAAATAGGAGATGTTTATCAGATGATGTTGGAGATTGAAGAGAATTTGAACAAGAAATTTGAAAGCAAGTAGAATAACCAAAACTGAGGTGGTAAGGCTAGTGACATAACTGCTGGGAGAAATGAAGTGGAGAATGCTAAGAAGACTAATGTAGGATCTGGAAATAGTAAAACCATTAGGAACTACAATGGTGGGTACAGAAGAAGAGGAAGAGGTGATTTCATTGGTACTTGTTTTTATTGTGGTGAGAAGGGACATAGGGCCTTTTAATGTGCTTAAAAGAAGTTTACCCTAACTACCAAGGAGAGTCCAGTGAATACTGCAGAAGGTGGTGAAGTTTTGATCACTCGAAGGCTGGCTACATGTATTAATGAACTAGTATAGAGAAGGAATTTTTTTAGAACTAGATGTAAGTACAAGGATAAGGGTATGTAATATCGTAATTGATGATGGTAGTTCTGAGAAATTTGTTTAAGAAGAGATGGCTAGTAATTTAAAGTTGGAAAGGAGGAAACATCCTAATCCTTATTAGATTAGTTGGATACAAGATGTGTATAAGGTTAGGATTGAGGAGCAATGCCTAATTAATTTAAAGATTGGGTCTTATTATGATGAGATATTATGTGATATGTTTCCTATGGATGCTTGTCATCTTTTTCTCGGTAGACCTTGGCAATATGATAGACATATTTTTTTATGGTCATGCTAATACCTATTTGGTTGGGAAGGGAGGTTCAGAGTATAAACTAGTACCTTTGCAAGAAGCGGGAGTTAAAAGATGTGGAGTCATTAGGTGTTTTCTGAGTGACATTAGTAAAGTTGATGAACCTATCTATGATTGAAAGGAAGGAGGATTTAAATAAAAAAGTTACAGAGAATGACATCTTTGAGGAACTTGCAAAAATTAAGAAACAAATGGCATTTTTGAATAAGGTGGTGCAATAGATGTTGGAACTTGTGACACAGAGAAATTCAGATGATACCAAGTTGATTAGTAAGTTTGGTGAGGATGAGGTTCCCCAGAATACTGATTGTATCAGAAGTACATTAAGAGAGAAAAAGAAGATAGAGGATGGTCGAAGTCAGTTATTATCGGTTGCAGACAGGAGATCAGAGAAAAATGTAGGGTAGGTGAACTTGTTGAATGCGATAGCAGACAATGGGATAGTGGACATAGTGAAGACAATATCTAATGAAGAACAAGAGGAGATGTGGGTAAAGAAAAAGTATGGGATATCTTTTCTAATTCCCTTATGATGTTTATGATTTCCTTTATAGGAACATCTTCTTTTACTAGGGGTGTCTGATGCAGGAGCATCCTAGGATTCTAGGCAATCCTGTATCAACCAAAAATATGTTTGCTTTTAGAGTTTGGTGGCTTGGAGGAGTTATTGGTTGAGTAATCAGTTTCTCATTTTCCTATTGATCAGTGGTTGGTCGACTCAGTGACTAAGCTCGGTGGTGTTTCTCAGCACTTGTTACTATTGGTGACTTGGTTCTTTGTACTTTCTACTCAGTTTTTTCTCTGAGTAGGTTCAGTTGGCTCGGTTCTTCTTTTCCAATTGGTATTTATTGCCTGGTGGTTTTTTCATCGACTAGGTTTTATTTGATCAATTTGTAGGCCAACTTGTTGGCGTACTTGTACATTTAATTTGGGTCCTGATATTGATTATGAATCTCTCATTGGGGATTGTATGGACCTAAATCTAAATCATGTGTTTCTCCAATGCTAGATAATTGTGGATCTTATAGGTCGACCTATTGCTTTCCTCTTGTATTTAAATTGTATTATGTTCTTAGCTTAGCATGTCAGAGAGGGAATGGATCTGAGTGTTGGATTTTAGAAGTGGGATTGTGAGTCGTATGTCTTGGCAGAAGGTAAATGGCCTGATGCTTGCAGAAGATCTATAATTGATCTTAGTGTGACTCTTTGTAATTGGTCATAACCGAGAAGGCCTTACAGCCTGACATGTTGGATGTAATTGATATAGATGATAATAATTCTCTTATGTTGGTTCCTATTCCCATTTTATTGGTTATTTCCATTGTACTTTTTGTTGGTTGCAAGTCTAGATGTCTCTTTTGAGATCTCTCTAGTCTTGACTGCATCATATGGTATTAGAGTTGAGTTTCAATCACTGGAGGAGGAGCTAAGTTTTTAGTCATTGGATACTAGTGGATTGAAGATGCCTCCAAAGAAAACCCAACCCACAAGATCACAGAGGAGGAACCTAAGGAGGAATTCAATCTGGAAGATTTTAGAACTTTGCAAAGACAAGTGCAAGATCTACAAGAAGAGTTGTGAAGAAAGAATGCATATTAAGAAAACTGAGATAGTGGTGAAGAATCTCCTCAAGAAGATCATTTCAAGGAAGTTGTAGAAAATGACAGAGATCCAAAAGAGGCTATATTTTTGAAAGCTATGTCTAAGATTGGAAAATACCTAAGATTGAAGTTTCTACATATGTTGGAAGCCTTAGGTCAGAGGAGTTGATCGATTGGATTAATGGTATGGATGAATACTTCAAGTATGAGGAAGTGGAAGATCCTGATAGCGTGTGATTTGCAAAGACAAAACTTAAAGGTCATGAAAATATATGGTGGAGAGAAGTTCAATTGGAAAGAAGTAGGAAAGGAAAAGACAAGATTACTAGATGGAACTGAATGGTTGAAAAGGTGAAGAAGCATTTCATTCTAGTGGACTATGAATTGGATATGTTTAAGAAGATGCAAGGATTGAAGCAGAAAAACAAATTAGTGCAAGAGTATACCGAGGAGTTTTATAGAATCCTGATTAGGACTGGTTATTTTGAAGTTGATAAAGAGAATGTTGCTAGGTATATATATGGCTTGAGACCTAGTATTCAAGTAGAATTACTTATTGTTTGGATGACAATAATAGGAGATGCTTATCAGATGGCATTGAAGATTGAAGAGAAGTTGAACAAGAAATTTAAAAGAAGAAAGAATAACAAAAAATGAGGTGGCAAGGCTTATGACACAACTGCTGGGAGTAATGGAGTGGAGAATACTTTGAAGACTGATATAGGATCTGGAAATAGTCAAACCACTAGGAACTACAATGGTGGGTATGGTAGAAGAGGAAGAGGTGATTTCATCGGTACTTGTTTTCAGTGTGGTTAGAAGGGACATAGGGCATTTTCATGTCCTCAAAAGAAGTTTACCTTAACTACTAAGGAGATTCTAGTGAATGTTGTAGAAGATGGTGAAGTTTTGATCACTAGAATACTGGTTCCATGTATTAATGAACCAGTACAAAGATGGAATTTATTCAGAACCACATATAAGTGCAAGGATAAGGTATGTAATATCATAATTGATGGTGGCTATTCTGAGAACTTTGTTTCAGAAGAGATGGCTTGTAAGTTAAAGTTGGAAAGGAGGAAAAATTATAATCCTTATTAGATTAGTTGGATACAAGATGTGTCTAAGGTTAAGATTGAGGAACAATGCCCAATTAACTTTAAGATTGGGTCTTATTATGATGAGATATTATATGATGTGTTTCCTATGGATGCTTGCCATCTTTTTCTCAATGGACCTTGGCAATATAATAGACATATATTGTTTGATGGTCATGCTAATACCTATGTGGTTAGGAAGGGAGGTTCAGAGTATAAATTGGTACCTTTGCAAGAAGTGGGAGTTAAAATATGTGGAGTCATTAGGTGTTGTGCAAGTGATATTGGAAAAGTTGATGAACCTTTTTCTATGAGTGAAAGGAAGGAGGATCTGAAGAAAAAAGTTACGAAGAATGAAATCTCTAAGGAACTTGTAGAAATTTAGAAATAAATGACATTTCTAACTAAGGTGGTGCAACAGATGTTGGAACTTGTGACATAGAGATTCAGATGATATCAAGTTGATTAGTAAGTCTTGTGAGGATGAGATTCCCCAGAATACTGATTGTATCAGAAGTAAATTAAGAGAGAAGAAGATAGAGGATGGTCAAAGTCGATTATTGTCAGTTGCAGATAGGAGATCGGAGAAAGATGAAGGGCAGGTGAACTTTCCAAATGGGATAGTGGATAGAGTGAAGACAATATGGGATGAAGGAAAAGAAGAGATATGGGTAAAGAAAAAGTATGGGATACATGTTCTAATTCCCTTAAGATGTTCATGATTTCCTTTATAGGAACATCTTCTTTTACCTGGGGTGCCTGATGCAGGAGCATCCTAGGATTCTTGGCAATCCTGTATCATCCAAAAATATGTTTTCTTTTAGAGTTCAGTGGCTTGGAGGAGTTCTCAGTTCATTACTCAGTTTCTCAGTTTCTTGTTGATCAGTGGTTGGTCGACTCGGTGACTAAGCTCAGTGGTGTTGCTCGGCACTTGATTAATGTTGGAAACTTGCTTCTTTGAAATTTTTGCTCGGTTGTTTCTCTGAGTACGTTTGGTTGGCTTGGTTCTTCTTAGCCAAGTGGTCTTTGTTTCTCAGTAGTATTTTCACCGACTGGGTTTTATTTGATGGATTTTCTGGCTAACTTGTTGGCTGACTTTTGCATTTAATTTGGGTCATGATATTAATTATCAATATCTCATTGGGGATTGTGTGGACCTAAATCTGGGTCATGGGTTTCTCCAATGCTAAATAATTGTGGATCTTATAGGCTAACCTATTGGTTGCCTCTTGTATTTAAGTTGTATTGTGTTCTTAGCTTAGGAGATTAGAGAGGGAGATCAGATCTTAGTGTTGGATCTGAGAAATGGGATTGTGAGTCGTATGTCTTGGAAGAAGGTAAATGGCCTAATGCTTGCATAATATTTTTAATATATCTTAGTGTGAGTCTTTGTAATTGGTCGTAATCAGGAAGGCCTTCCAGCCCTACATGTTGGATGTAATTGATATTGATGATAATAATTCTCTTATGTTGGTTTATATTCCTATGTTATTGATTTTTTTTTTGTTCTTATTGTTGGTTGTAAGTCTGGATGTCTCTTTTGAGATCTCTTCGGTCTTGACTGCATCACCCATAGACTAGAGAATTGTGTTATGTTAGGTGATTCATGGAGAGAGAGAGAGAGAGAGAGAGAGATGATAACTGATAGTCTATAAAATTGTGCTATGTTAGTCAATTCTACTTTGAAAAATTTGTGCATGAGGTGGCTTAAACATGTTTTGTGCATGGGGTGACTTAAAAATGTTTTGAGAGATGGTAATTGATAGTCTATAAAATTGTGCTATGTTAGTCAATTCTACTTTGAAAATTTTTTGCAAGAGGTGGCTTAAACATGTTTTGCGCATGGGGCGACTTAAAAATGTTTTGTGCACAGGGAAACTTAAAAATGTTTTCTGCATGGGGCAGCTTTAGGGGATCATTATTTTGGGAAATTCTATGTGAATCTATTTTTAGGGATTGGTATTATGGAAATTCCATATGGATCCATGAAAAACTTATCATTCTTATGGAAAGCCCATTTCCATGTGGATTGATGAAAAAATGTTGCATATAATATACAAGGGAGGTTGTATGCATGCCCCCTCCTTATGATGAAAACAAAGGAGTCATCATAAGGAAGAGAAACAAGGATACCTACTTCCAACAATAGGGAGATATCCTTAAAGAAACCATGTATGTCATAAACTAAAATAAGAGTGTTGACTCTTGCAACCTAAGAAAATAAATAATTGTGAAATGATATGTCACTTGTGAGAAGAGAACCTTGAAAGGAAGAGATATTTGTTGCAATATATATACCTTCATGAGGAGTTCTTGAACAAAGATAGAATCTTCAAGACAAAGAGGGGAAGAGAACAAGAATTCACCCATTTAACCCCATGTTTCAAGGTGAAATAGGGATTCTTGATGAAGGATGACATACTTTGAAACAAAAAGTAAGAGAATGTGTTTATAATGAACATGATTTTACAAATAAAGAAGAGGTTTTCATCAAGGATGAAAACCTCTTGTATAAGGAAGAATCTTGAATCAGAAGAAATAATTATTTATAAGAAAAAATGTTAATTGATAAACCAATCCCACAATACTAAGGAAAGTAGATCCTTAAGAAAAAAATACAGAGAAAAATAATATACATGAAACCTTTCCCACCAAAGTGTGAAGGCGAGATACAATAGGTGATGCATTCTGAATGATAGTTACCTCACAATAGATATACAATTTCAGAGAGAACTCCTAATGTAAAATAGACATAGTTGCAAAAAGGTATCACATTGTAAAGTAAGAAAGTCATCAGGAAGGAGGTGAATGAAAGAAATGATATGGATTATTATTAAATAATACACATGTCCTTTGAGGCATGAAAAACATTGTTAAGAAATGATGTAAGAATATTATGTGAAATAAAGTATATCATGCCAAAAAGGATGTACCATCATGAAATAATAATAATCCATGAAGAGGTGAAGAAAGGGAAAAGGAAGATGATACACTATGTCTATTTAGTGGTCAACCCCATTATACAAGATATGCACTTCAAAGAAAGGAATAAATTGTAAGGAGGATACTCATCTCATTAAGGATAAAGATCCTTAAAAAAAATTTGTATATGAGAGGACATCATAGTACAAAAGAGATGATCAACAAAGAGATAAGGGATCCTATAAAAGGAGGAGATAGATAGAAAGAAAAAATCAATATCTACCCTAAGTGTTAGATATTTTTATATAGATAAATACTTTCAAGCATAAGGTGCCAAGGAAACAAATTCATGCAAGAGAGGACATGATACTATAAAATATGCAAGCCCACATGGTGTTGTAAATAATGGGAAGTGTGTATTGAGAGGGGAGGGGTGAATCAGTACCTCTAAAACTTTTATCTCTTTTAACTTTTATCAATTGTGTAGTCAATTGTATAACCAACCATTTGTTCTATACTATCTTTGTGTAAGATATATCAATTCATAAACTTTAACAAACATGTAAACATTCATGAAAGCAATTGACACATAACACAAGATATGGTAATGCAGAAAACCCCTGTTAGAAGGTAAAAACTTCAGTGGGGATGGCACCCACAAAAGCTTCACTATCTGCAGATTGGAAGGGGTCGGTTAAAGCTTATAATTTGATCACTTCTGATGGTCTACCATGTTAGGATTATTATGTGGATACTATTTAAGGTCTACGCTATTAAGAGCTTTAGAAACATTTTTTAGTGTGCACTCAATTAATAGATTTACAACAAGATTGTTAAATCCACCTTTCTTGAAAGGATTTCTTCTATTTGCTACACTTGTTAGAATGTAGACAAAAATACTCATTGACCTGAGTGTATGCAATCTAAAAATTGCTGATTACAGATCCATTACAAATCACATGTATAAATGCATCACCTAATGTGATTGATTAATACCTTTGTTGCTCAATAGCCTGTGTTCTTGGTTCTTGATAACCAAATTATCCTTTTGTTGTTCTTCTTCTTGAAACTCTCAGTCTGATCCATACATGTTCTCATAGGCTACATTCACCCTCTCATCTTTCTTAAATGAATGATTACAACATCTATTTATAACATAGATTAACCTAATGTAGTTTCACATATTACAAAATTAACTATATGATCAAAGGTTTACAACTTGAACTTGATCTCCTAGTCTGCATGTTTTTAATCAGTTAGACTGATTAAAATAATTACAATTATGTTTATTTTTCCTCAAGAAATGGATTTAAAACAAATCAAAACTCGATAAATAGAATATAGTTGTTTTATCTAACATGGAAGTGAGATCCACTTTTCTTGGGATATAACTAACTTTCAGTGTTTGATGCTTATTTTGCACTGTATTCTTCTTGTTGGGTTCCACTATCATTTTACCCCTATCGGGTTCTACTATATCATCTTCAGGTTGCACTATCGGTTTACACTGCAAAACTTGTGTCGTTAGGTTTCCCTTTACTTAGCAATTTTGCTCTAAACTGAAAACCTGACTTTTGGTGTAGTGTAACCAATGGTTTATAACAATTGTTTTCTGTTTGCATACTAATGGAAAAACTTATGTCATCAATCTCCCCCTTTTACATTAGTATCAAAAACTGATATGTGCAGAATACTAAAGATTTATAGTATGTACACCATGTATATTACTTAGTCATTTCATGATTCCCCCTATGAATATGCCAGTATAGTACAGTATATGTGTATGTACACTTTGTCTTTATACTATCTCTTACTTTTTCCCTTTGTCTTTTTCTTTTTTGTGCTATATTTACCTTTTCCCCTTTTGTACATATCATTTCCTTTTCCCCCTTTTTTGATAGTAAGGGAAAAGGTGTATACCTATAGCTTATCAAAAATATGAGAGTGAGAGGACTTCATTTCCTCCATCATCTTCTCCCATTTCTCCTTTAAATTCTCAAGAGCCATATGCTCTAATGTGATCCGGGCATGCATATCGTAGATGTTGTCTAGTAGAGACATATCAGGGGTCACAATAAGTTTCCTTGCTGAACTTATGTGTTTTTGCAGAAGTGTGAGGTTTGATAAAAGTGGAGACTATATCTTGGTAACCTCCTCTCTGAACTGTGACTCTACTTCCCAAAGTTCTTGTCTTAACCATTTTATCTCAATGATCTTCTCATAATGCAATTTGATTGCATTTCCATCTATGGTTAGACTTTGTGCACTTGCTTTTAAATCAGAAATGATCTTTGCAATCTTATTATTGTTATCCTTTGTAAATTTCTCTAAAGTGTATAGCTTTTGAATTAAGGAAACAACTTCAGTAATGACTGGATCAAATTCATTCGACAATTCTGAAAGCTTTATCTTATTTTCTACCACTTCTTGGCTAATCTTTTCTGTAAGTTTGTATTGAAACTTTTGTTCTGCTCGTTCCTCAATTGCCTTTTCTACATATACATTTTGTGTTGTGATGGTGTCTGTGAGAATGGAAAGTTGATCTAGAATGGGGACATTGTGATCAACATCTATGTCAAGAACTATCCGTCTTAAGATATCCCTTGTGTTCTCCAATACTAAGGAGTCTCGGTGCTTCTTTTTAAGCTTCTCTTGCAAAGCTTTCCTTTGACAGATTTCTCCATATTCTTGTTTTTATTCAAAATCTAATGTAGTTGGGTCACATTTTGGTATTTCTATGATCTCATCAAGTGTGACTTCCAACTTGTTCTTCTTAGTTTTCTTCTTTTTCTTTTGTGATGCACCTGTATGTAAAACCATAGCCAGCTTCTCTGCTTAGTCTGATGTGCTACTAGATGGCTTCTATGGTGTTGTACCTTTTTTTTGTTTCTTGATGTTTTCCTATCAGTTGTCTGAGGACGTCTCCTTATAACCCTTTGGTGTTTCTGCAGCTTCACCTTTGGTGTCCTTTGGCATGGTATCAACTATCTTATCTTGCTCATTTTTCTCTTTTTCATTTCTTCTTTATCTTTAATTTGTGCATCCTTTTCAGTATTATCTCCATATTTAAGTTCTTCACCGATGACTACCTGTTCATCAGTTGTATCCTTCTTTTCATCACACGTATCTTGTTGCTCATTATTACCCTTATCCTTAGGTATGCTTGCATCGGGCTCAAGGGTCTTCTCCTTCTGTGAGATTATATTGATTTCTTGAATCAATAAAGGCATTTGGCTTGGTATGTGTACTTGTGTAGCATCAATTGTAGTGTCTTATTCATCTGTTTGGTCCTTGACAATAGTGACATCTTCATCTTTCTGAATTTAATTTTAAGGATCATCGGTGATGTCAATAATAGTTTTATCCACAGTATTGTCTGACCATGTTTCATCTGCAACATCCATATCCTTGTTTCCTATTGTGTTCAATTCTTCTTTGTCCAATTCTACTATTGTGACATCCTCTATTTCATTTATCAATATGTTCTATGGGCTAGGTTTAGTCAAAGAGTCATCATTGTGCGGCTCATTTGTAAGAGGTAATTTTCTCTTAGGGCTTGCCTCCTCAGTAGGTCGATTGAGTAATTTACTCCAAATTTTGTTACTATCTTTCTCTAGCTCTATAAGCTTTCCCTATAGAAATTTGTAAGCTCTCATCTTGGGTGATAACTCCTTTGTATGTTTCTCCATCATCTCCTAGAATTCTTCCATTTTTTATTTAGGAGGCATAAGAGAAACTAGGACTATTTCCATTATCTTTGTTTCATTCTTTAATGCATAAGTCCATTTGGCAGATAATATTTCATGTAGTTCTTTTGGCATTTTGTCATCAAATTGTACTAGTACATATTTGAATTTTATCATTTCTTTTATCAGTGCTTCCTCAACCTCGTTCTGATGATCAAGCTCTATTTTTAGCCACTTTCTTACCTTGGTGTTGATTAAGCCACCTCTTTTTGCAATTGACTCACATATCTCATCAATAGTTTCAGGAATCTTAGTCTTTTCTATTTGGACAAATTCATCTATGTCCTTTGTCTTCCTTATTTAAGATTAGTTTCCTTCTCCTCTTTGGTATTGTGATCTTTTTGGTTGGAGGTTTTCTTTCATAGGTCCTTACTTGACCTTTCTTAACCAATGAAGGACTTGCATTCTTTATTGTCTAAATCCTAGTCCTAGTAGTAGCAGTAGTCGTTGGCTTCTTTGTTGGTGGTTGTGTATCTGACTCTATAAACTCTGAGTCACTCTCCTTCTCAGCTTCACTGACGGGTGACTATCCCTCAGTTTCCTCTATCTTTTCAGTTTCTTCTTCTATTTTTTATTAAGGAAAATAGGTTTTGATGGGTTCCTGAAACCCTATAGAAGATAGAAAAGATAACTAAATCATATAAGCGTTACGTAACAACTAAAAAAAACTAGGTAGACCTAAAAAAATAGTCCCAAACAATAGAAAGCTAGGGATGCACACCCAATAAAGCCAGGACCAAAGAACTAGGGGTGCAATTCAGGCAATGTCTTTGAGAATCTCAGCCACCCGTATCTCCATCTCAGTCATTCTCCCTACAACTTCTCTAAGCTCGGCCAGCTCTTTGTCAGCTTCCTAGTTTTCCATTTGCTTGGCTTCCTCTCTTGTTCCCTTTTTATTTTCTTCTTCTGGAAGTTCCTCCCTATCGCTTTGCATCAACCGATCCTCTTTGTTTCCTCTTTGTTTTTGAAACTTGTCAATGATTACCTTGATGTTATCATTTGAGGCTTTAAGTATGTTGTAACTTTTCTTAGCTATTTTAACCATTGAGGCTTCAATGCCTTTGACCCTGTGCTTCAGATCGATCACCCTGCTATCCAGCTCCCTATCCTCTGCAATATTCTTCTTGTTGTTGATTATGCTTTCTTTCTCCATCTTGTCCATCCTTTTTTTCAGCTCATAGATTTCATAGTAGGTCCATTTCATTGATCTATAGCTGTCAATGGCACTATTTTTTGCATTTTTTAACACATCCATTTGGGGATCTTCCCTCGCATTGTCACTGAAAATCACTAGGGCTGGATCAATAAGCTCTTCCATCTGAATTCTACCCTCCTTATTCTCCTTAACCAATGTCCTAACCATTTCTCTCTTTATTCCCATTTTTGCAGAGACCGTGTCAAAGTTTCTCCAGATGACCTTTTTGTTTTTGCCTGTAATACTGCAGGTGTAATGGTCTTCTCCATACTCTACAAAACCCTGGCTATTAACATCCTCTTCATTCTCCTTCCCCTGACTCTCCTCTTTTTCAGCTCTCTCCTCTTGTGTTTTTTCCTGGCTAGCCTGCTTCTCCTCCTGGGTTTCCACCTTTATCTAATTCCCTCTTTTAAATCTTGTAACCCTCTTCCCCGAGCTTTCCTCCTCATTCTAAGTCAAAATTTTGATTGTGATCTTCCTCTTTTTATCCTTCTTCCCCTTCTTCACACCTTGTTTAATTTTTCTATCTTCTCCCAAACTCTCATTCCCCGTTTCCATGCCTTCTTCATTTTCATTGTACTCCCTATCTGATGATATCTCTATGTGTTGTTTTATTGTCTCCAATTTGAATTATTTCTTCCCTTTTTTTGTTTGAAGAGGTTCTTCCTCCCCAGTCTTTGAGTGCATTTCTCTGGTGTCCTCTGTGTCAGAGGGGACATAATCCTCCCCCGAACCCTCCTGAGAATTACCTTCCTCAATTCCTTTGATTTCCTTTCCCAAAGTGAGAGCTTTGAAGTACTCATAAATTAACAGTAATAAACCCTCATGGAAAGCTAGGTTGCTAATGTGTTTCTCCTTATAGTCATTTATGTTTTCATTGATGGATGAATAAAGGAAGAAAGGGATAGAAACCTTAGCCGCATACCTGAAGTGGTTGAGAAGCACGAAACAGTGAGTGCTGATGTGATCGAATCTCGTATCCAGTGAGATGAATTTGATGATTTCCCTCAACACAAAATTCCACAGAGGTTTGATTGAGCTCGGGTGGTAAAAGGGGCCCTTCTTTACCAGAGCACACTTTTCAGCTTCATTTTTAATGAAATCTGTCAAAGCTTGGCTAGAAATCTTCTTGTCCCTATAAAATTTCTTCCCTATGATGGGAATGCTAGTCACCGCTGAAATGATTTCCTCAGTCACCATGAAAGTAACCCCATCAATTTTCACCTTCCCTTCTTTCCAGCTATTGACCATCATCTTTGTAACATAGGGCTTCCACCCATGAAGGCGTTCAATGTAAGTGGTCATTTCACCCTTTTTCAAGATCTCCTAGACCTTTGATCTCTGATGCCATTTTTATGTTTCTCTCTCAGGCTCTCTCTTGTGCCTTTCTCCCACCATTTTTGCAAATTCCTTGTTTCCTCTATTTCTAGTGAACTTCTCACTTAGAACCCTCTGTTTTGTAATGATATTGATTTGGATTTTTGAGAGACTTCTTTTTGCCTCGTAAATGCTATAATTGATTATATGCCTCCAATTGTGCCGACGAGGCTATAAACTGATTATCCCATCATGTCTCACGTACTTGCACATCATACAAGGATTCTTTCTCTGTCTGTCATAACTCTTCACAATTAGCTTTTAATATCTCTGAGTCTACCCAGAACCTGATCACTTTCAATGATGTTAACAATTTTCGGTGGAAAATTATTCCCATCATACCATTTCTTCACTTCTTCATTCTTCACTCCCATATTTGCCAGCCTGTCTACCACCTGGTGGGCTTCCCGGTAGTTGTGTGCCACATGGACCTAAACAAAAGATTTTAGGATTTTTTTGCATTCCCTTATTATATTCTCAATGGTCCATGAAGGCCCAGTCTTTTCATTTAGGCCATCTATGATATTCTTTGAATCCCCTTCTACCCATAAGTTCTTGATTCCCATTTCTTGGGCGAGCTTTAGAGTGTGATGTGCTACACTTGCCTCTGCATAGTGGTTGGTTTGTGATCCCAGGGGGGCTAAAATAGAAGCAATGCCTTTTCCATGTGAGTTCTTTATGATTCCTCCCACCCCTGCCATCCCAGGGTTACCCTTTGTTGCCCCATCAAAATTAGCTTTGAACCACCCTTCCAGTGGTAAATTCCATCTGCAACCCAGCCTTATATTGGTGTTATTGGGCCCATTAATGTGAAAAGAAGTGATACCTTTGCAATTAGTGTAGTTTTCCAAAAGGGCATTTGCTATTTTTGGGGCTACAAACTTAGACGGGGTAACCTTTTCCCTAAAGATCTTGTTTTTTTTCTCCTTCCACAACCCCCAGAAGATGTGTGGCATAACCCAAGACTAAAGATGATGACCGCTCCCCCCTGATACCATTGGTTAAAGATCTCAAGAGTAGTATTAGGGAAACACCAGGATGTCTCAAAAAAAGATAGGAAATGATGCCATATCTTCCTAGTGAAATAACAGTGGATAACTAAGTGGTCCACATTTTCACTTTGAATCTTACAGAGGACACATCTATGAGGAATGAAATGCCCCCATTTTATAAGGTTATCCATAGTCAAAATACGGTTTTGGAGCAAAGTCCAGAAAAAGATGTTAACCTTAGGGATGATACCAGGAAACTAGGCTTTGGCCCAAATTGGGATAGAATCAACATGATGCATAGTATCATATATCGAAGCCACTGTATAGTTTCCATCAGTAGATTCCCCCCAAACTAGAACATCTTCATTGAGAGAGAGGGGAGTGTGGCCCAGATAGACCATAAGAGGTTTAAGGTCCAGGGACACCTAAGTAAGATTGACCCACCCATTGTTATTTCTATATTCATTGACTCTACTGCCAAATCTTTCAATGCAATGTTTAACCCATTTGTTGTATGGTTCCAAATTCCATAAAGGACCCTGTCTGAGCCAATCATCATGCCAGAAGTTAACATCCTTACCACTACCAACTTTCCATTTTGCTTTTGCAGTCACTATACCTTTAGTCCTCAGAATGCCATTCCATATGTGAGATCCCTTCCGGTCCAAGTCTCTGCTAATGAATTGTTTGAAGGTTAAGTTAGTTGCATATTTATCCTTCACAATGTCCCTTCATTCCCCTGTAGAGTTAAAGATTCTCCAAATCTGTTTATCTTGCAAAGCTTTGTTGAACTGCTTTAGCTTCTTGATACCCATGCCTCCATGTTTTTTTGGCTTGCATATAGTATCCCAAGCCACAAGTGGGTATTTCTTGTTTCCATCTTTGTCAGCCCATAAGAACTTTCTTTGGATGGCTTCCAGTGAGTCCACCACCTTAGCAGGGATTGAGAACAGACTTAGTGCATAAGTAGTAAGGTTCTGAAGAGTAGATTGAATCAGAGTAACTTTCCTATCCTGACTCAGGGTGATGCCCTTCAAGCCCACCAATTTCCTATTGAATATATCAATAAGGCCTCCCCAGAAGGCCTCAGGGGGTTTGGTTCCAAGCGGAAGGCCTAAATAAGAAGCTGGAAAGGAGCAAATTCCATAGCCCAGAATGCCATCCATTCTCCTCTGTCTGTCCATTGGAGTGTTAATAAAGAAGGCTGAGCTCTTTTTCTAGTTGATAAGTTGACCCGTAGCATTGGAATAAGAATTAAGAATATTCTTGACATTTCTAGCTTCCTTCACCGAAGACTCACCACCCAGAATGGTATCATCTACAAATTACTGGTGAGTAAAGGTGAATGGGCCTGAAGAGGGTTGAAGCCTACAAATTATCCCCCTTCCCCTATGATCATGAATAAGCCTTCCCAAGCATTCTGCTAAAATGATGAAGAGGATCGGAGAGAGGGGGTCCCCTTGTCGGAGGCCCCTAGAGGATTTAAAGAAGTCTAAGGGAGAGCCGTTAACCAAAACCACAAAAGAAGGGGTGGAAACCAATTGAGAAATAATCTTTAAGACATTGTCATTGAAACCAAAATCCCCCAAGATGTTACTCAGGAAGGACCAGTCGACCCTATCATAAGCCTTGGAGAGGTCCAGTTTAAGCAGGAATCCTTCCTGATTTCCCTCTTCCAATGAATGAATCATTTCATGCATTGCCATGATTGAGTTTCTTCTTCTGTTACTGACAACCTTTTATTCAATTTCTTGACCATCTTGTCTTTCTTCCTATCAATCTTCTTCACAGCCAAGCCAGTTTTAATCCTTTCTTTGTCTTCTTCATAAGTTCCAAACTTAGGTTATGTTTTATCTAATGGTTCATTTATCAATGCCTCAATTGCATTAGATGCTTGATCTATGTTCGCCTCATAGTCAAGTGAAGATAACCATGTTGTCCTCGGTACATCTGGCTTGATGTATGTATAGTCAGTGTCTACCATAAAGCATATGTCAGTCTTGAAATTTTCAATTAATTGTTCCAGAATCCTTACTCTTCTGCATTCTATCTTTGAATCCAGCAAAGTATTCATCCATGACTGACTCAAAGTTATCTCCTAGTGATTTTATGAACTCACTAATTTGTATGGTCACTAGTCTTGCTGTGTCCCATTGCACATTTCCTATAGATGGGAAAGATTCTTGGAAGTAGAAAATTATGCACATTATCAGAGAGCCAAACTTACATGAATTTGACTTTGCATTTCTTATTGTCTTCATGTTCTCTTCTAATTGTCTGAGTAGCAGTTATGATAGATCCAACTGCAGTCCCTTCTTGACAATCTTGTAGGTTGTATCCACTACTTTGCATGCAATGTTGTTCATCCTGCTAGCCTGAAATAATTTGTATCCTAAGACACATGCTCCAAATTTTAGTTCATCATCATTGATGGTGGATACCTTCAGTCCTCTTCCATCCCATGTAGCTCTGGTATTATTCTCAATTTCAAGTTTAGGTGGGTGCTTCAGTGCCTTTACCTTATCGGTTATGGGATAACTGGTGACAGCGTAGATGACATCCCTGGTTATCCATTTAGGCTCATCTAGCCATAAATTTTCATCATATATCCTTCTTAGTACTAACCGAATCCATTCAGTCTTGAACTCTTTCGGGAACCATAGGGCATTTGTGAGTCCTTTTACCTCAATATGCTTGTGCTCATCCTTCATAGTGTCATCATTATTACAAAGCTTCTTGAAAGTTTTTTCAACTTCCAGGTCTCAAATCTCTGCTATTGTGTAGTGTATGTATGCTTGCACATCTTCGACGAGTAAAACCCTAGCTGGTATTCTGGAGAATGCTCCAGCATTGTCAGTTTGTGAAGCAACCTCGGGGCATATCTTATACTTAGGTTCCTCACATGTTGAATTCCTCATAAGATTGATCTTGTTCTTCTTAACGCTCTTGAGCTTAGTGGTTCTTGATGTAGTTTTCATTGATTTTGAAATTAAGGCTTTCCCGTAAATGATAAACATAGTTCTCAGTTTATGCTGGTACTTACTTTTCACCTTTGTAGTTGTAAGTGATCTGTTTGGAGTGCTTGTGAATCAAGTTAGAGTCACTCTACAATGTGTTTGCTTCATGCTCTGGTTCGCTTTGTCTCTTCGCTCTGGTCACTTGGTAAAAAATGAAACCCTTTCGTCGTCTATTTATAGAATTTTCCCTAAGTCAAGTCATTAATGCTCAACCACTTGGTGTGTGAAGATGGATTCGTCAGGTGATACACTAACTTCTCTTTCAGTGACAACGTGATGCTTCAAGGAAGCTTGTTAACTTGTTACATTCACTAATGGATTTTGATGTATGGCGAAGATGAATTTGTCAACTCATATGATTACTGACGGATCTCGGTTTACACTTGCAATTTAGCCTTTGTGTGTTAACCGACGATTCTCGGTAAGTGTAGGCAACTCAACTTTGTAAGTACACCGATGCATTTTGGTATGTATTGACCAATGAAATTGAATTCATAGAATTATAACAAGTACTACCATAGTGCATCTATAATCATGTTGATTTGGTATATTACCTATGTATAATGGAACTGATGCAAAATATAACTTGGTATAATGCAATTCTATGCTTACTTGTTCTACTTAGGTGGGGGTGGTGATGTCACTAGATCCAATGGATAAGGTGTCACCAATTGCATTTCTTTGTCCAACCTCATCATTGTTTGTAGCTTTCCTCCACATTTTGTTTCTCATCTTCCAGATGTCTTCAATGGTGTTTCCATTGGCAAAGGTGTTGGTCTCTATCATTCAGTCTCTACAGTCTTTCTTCATATGACCAACTTTATGACAGTGTAGACATGCCATTCCGAGCTTAGTCCAGCCTCTAGACTTTCTTGTCCATTGTCTCATATAGTTTGCATCTATGTGACCACATCTTCCACATTCTGTACAATTTTCCCATGTATTGTAATCCCAAACATATTGGTTACCAACTCTTTTTGGTTGATAGGAAGTTTCTTGACCTTTAGGCTTCCATGCTTGTTTTTCTTCTTCCAGCATTCAAGAGATGTGTGTCCATGAATTTTCCAAGTAGGACAATATTTTTCCATGTAGGTTTATGTCTTTGGTTGTTTCACCTGAGATTTACATTCATGTGCTTTATGTCCTTTCTTGTTACATTTATAACAACTTCCTATGAATGAAGGTGGGGATTTAGGAATACCTTTTATTTTACTCCTGAAAACATTTCATGTGTGGCCTTGTCTTCCACAGTGATTGCATGTTAGCTTTCTTGTTCTTGGATTTGCATAGACATTCTTTGGATCAGCTTGGTTGGCTGATTCTCCATTTTTCGTATAGCCTAGTCCGGTGTTGTTATTGGCTCTCCTTTCTCCATCAAGAAAATCATCCATCATTTTGTTTCTTTCTTTAGCTCTCTTGATTATTTCATTATGTTGTTGTTGAATTCTTACTTCTTGTTTCAGCTTTTCATTTTCTTCTCTTAGCTCACCAATAGCTTCTATTCTTTCAATGAGCTTTGCATTCATTTTTTTTGCCTCTTGACCCATAAGAATAATCTGATTTGTAATCTTGTGATGATGTTTTGTAAGTTTTTGTATTTCTAACTCTTTCTCTTGTAGTTTTCATTAATCTTCCTTTTGTCATCAATATATAGTGTTCTCTCTTTCTCAGCTTGTCTAGCATTATTCATTACATCAATCATTCTTACCATCTATGTCTCTTGACCGATTTGCAGAGATTTTACTTGTCCAGCCAGATGTTGATTGATTTCATTCAGACTTGTAATGCTTTCTCCTGATTTGTTTGATGCTTTACTAGTTGTAGATCCTGAAGACTCAAATAGATTTGGTATCTCTTCTTCATGGTAATATGTTTCATTATAGCGAGATGTCATAATATTTCTTTCATCTAGCAGTTGTCTCATCTTGATTCTAGCTTCTTTATACCGCTTATAGAATATCTAAATTTCTAGCTTCTGATTCTCAATACTCTTATCAAGCCTATAATTCTCCATTGTATGATCCTTTCTCTTAAGTATTTAAACTTTCCAAAAAAGAGATCTAGCTCAGATACCAATTGTTGGAAATAATGGGAACTATGTGCTAATAGGGGAGGGGTGAATTATTACCTCTAAAAAATTTAACAACATTGTTTAGTGTGCACTCGATTAAGAGATTTACAATAGGAATGTTAAATGTACCTTTCTTGAAAGGATTTCTTCTATTTGCTACACTTGTTAGAATGCAGAAAAAAAAACTCATTGACCTAAGTGTATGCAATCTAACAATTTCTGATGACAGATCCATTAAAAATCACATGTATAAATGTATCATGTAATGTGATTGATTAATACCTTTGTTGTTCGGTAGCCTATGTTCTTGGTTCTTGATAACCAAAATCATCTTTTTTTGTTCTTCTTCTTGAAACTCTCAGTTTGATCCATAGATGTGCTCATAGGCTACATTCATCCTCTCATCATTCTTAAATGAATGATTACAACATCTATTTATAACATAGATTGACCTAATGTAGTTTCACGTATTACAAAATTACCTCTATGATCAAAGGTTTACAACTTGACCTTGATCTCCTAGTCTTCATGTTTTTAATCAGCTAGACTGATTAAAATAATTACAATTATGTTTCTTGTTCCTCTAGATATGGATTTAAAACAAATCAAAACTCTATAAATAGAATATAGCTATTTTATCTTTCATGGAAGTGAGATCCACTTTTCTCGGGATATAACTGACTTTCGGTGTCTGATGCTCAATTTGCACTGTATTCTGCTCATCGATTTCCACTGTCGGTTCACTCCTGTCGGGTTCCACTATATCATCTTCGGGTTGCACTATCAGTTTACACTGTAAAAATTGTGTCATTGGGTTTCCCTTTACTTAGCAATTTTGGTCTAAACTAAAAACCTTACTTTCGGTGTAGTGTAACCGATGGTTTATAACAACTTTTTTCTATTTGTATACTAATGACAAAACTTATGTCATCAATCTCCCCCTTTGACATTAGTATCAAAAACTGATATGTGCAGAATACTAAAGATTTATAGTATGTACACCATGTATATTACTTAGTCATTTCATGACTCCCCCTATGCATATGCTGGTATAGTATAGTATATGTGTATGTACACTTTATCATTATACTATCTCTTGCTTTTTCCCTTTGTCTTTTTCTTTTTTGTGCTATATTTACCTTTTCCCCTTTTGTGGATATCATTTCCTTTTCCCCCTTTTTTATAGAAAGGGCAAAGGTGTATACCTATACCTTATCAAAAATATGAGAGTGAGAGGACTTCATTTCCTCTGTCATCTTCTCCCATTTCTCCTTTAAATGATCAAGAGCCATATGCTCAAATGTGATTTGGGAATGCATGTTGTAGATGTTGTCTGCTACAAACATCTCACGGGTGGCAATAAGTTGCCTTGCAGAACTTTTTATTTTTGCAGAAGTGTGAGGTTTGGTAAAAGTAGAAACTGTATCTCGGTAACCTCCTCTCTAAACTGTGACTCTGCTTCCCAAAGTTCTTGTCTTAACCATTTTATCTCAATGATCTTCTCATAGTGCAATTTGATTGCATTTCCATCTGTGGTTAGACTTTGTGTACTTGCATTTAGATCGGAATCAATCTTTGCAATCTTATCATTTTTATCCTTTGTAAATTTCTCTAAAGTGCATAGCTTTTGAATTAAGGAAACAACTTCAGTAATTATTGGATCTAAGTCATTTGATAATTCTAAAAGATTTACCTTATTTTCTGCCAGTCCTTGGCTAATCTTTTCTGTCAGTTTGTATTGAAACTTATGTTCTGCTCGTTCCTCAATTGCCTTTTCTGTATTTACATTTTGTGTTGTGATGGCGTCGGTGAGAACGGAAAATTGGTCTAGAATGGGAGCATTGTGATCAACATCTATGTCGGGAACTATCTGGCTTAAGATATCCCTTATGTTCTCCAATACTAAGGAGTCTCGGTGCATCTTTTTAAGCTTCTCTTGCAAAGCTTTCCTTTGACAGATCTCTCCATATTCTTGGAGTGATTCAAAATCTAATGTAGTTGGGTCACATTTTGGTATTTCTATGATCTCATCAAGTGTGACTTCCAACTTGTTCTTCTTTATTTTCTTCTTTTTCTTCTGTGATGCACCTGTATGTAAAACCATAGCCAAGTTCTTTGCTTGGTTTGATGTCCTACTAGATGGCTTATGTGATGTTGTTCCTTTTTTTTTCTTCTCGGTGTTTTCCTGTCGGTTGTCGGAGGACATCTCCTTATCAACCTTTGGTGTTTCTGTAGCTTCACCTTTGGTGTCCTTCAGCATGGTATCAACTATCTTATCTTTCTCATCTTTCTCTTTTTGCACTTCTTCTTTATCTTTAATTTATGCATCATTTTCAGTGTTATCTCCATCTTTTTGTTCTTCACCGATGACCTGTTCATCGATTGTATCCTTCTTTTCTTCAGATGTATCTTTTTTCTCATCATTACCCTTAGCCTTGGGTATGCTTGTATCAGGATTGGGGGTCTTCTCCTTCTGTGATATTATAGTGATTTCTAGAATCAATAATGGCATTTGTCCCAGTATGTGTACTTGTGCAGCATCAATTGTAGTGTCTTGTTCGTCGATTTGGTCCTTGACAATAGTGACATCTTCATCTTTCTAAATTTCATTTGAAGGATCATCAAAGATGTGAATAACAGTATTATCCACATTATTGTCCAGCCATGTTTCATCTGCAACATGCATATCCTTGTTTCCTGTTGTGTTCAATCCTTTGTCCAATTCTACCGGTGTGACATCCTCTGTGTCATTTATCAGTATGTTCTCTAGGCTAGGTTTAGCCAGAGAGTTATCATTGTGTGGCTCATTTGTAAGAGGTAATTTTCTCTCGGGGCTTGCCTCCTTAGTAGGTCGATTGATTATTTTACTCCAAATTTTGTTACTATCTTTCTCTATCTCTATAAGCTTTCCCTATAGATATTTGTAAGCTCTCATCTTGGGTGAGAATTGCTTTGTATGTTTCTCCATCATCTCCTGGATTTCTTCCATTTTTTATTTAGGAGGCATAAGAGACCTAGGACTCTTTCCCTTATCTCATTTTCATTCTTTAATGCATAAGTCCATTTGGAAGATAATCTTTCATGTAGTGCTTTTGGAATTTTGTCATCAAATTGTACTGGTACATATTTGAAGTTTAGCATTGCTTTTTTCAATGCTTCCTCAACCTTGTTCTGATCAGACTCTAATGTTAGTCACTTTCTTACCTTGGTGTCAGTTAAGCCACCTCTTTTTGCAATTGACTCACATATCTCATCAATAGTTTTAGGAATCTTAGTCTTTTCTATTTGGACACATTCATCTATGTCCTCTATGTCTTCCTTATTTAGGATTAGTTTCCTTCTCCTCTTTGGTGTTTTGGTATTTTTGGTTGGATGTTTTCTTTTGTAGGTCCTTACTTGACCTTTCTTAACCAATGAAGGACTTGCATCCTTTGTTGTCTTACTCCTGGTCCTAGTAACAACAGTAGTCCTTGGCTTCTTTACTAGTGGAGGTAGTTGTGTATCTGACTCTATAGACTCTTAGTCACTCTCCTTCTTAGCTTCACCGATAGGTGAATATCCCTCAATTTCCTCTATCTTTTCAGTTTCTTATTCTATTACCGATAGCCTTTTCTTCAAGTTCTTGACCATCTTGTCTTTCTTCCTATCAATCTTCTTCACAACCAAGCCAGTTTTAATCCTTTCTTTGGCTTCTTCATAAGTTCCAAACTTACATTGTGTTTTATCTAATGGCTCATTTATCAATGCCTCAATTGCATTAGATGCTTGATCTATTTTCGCCTCATAGTCAAGTGGAGATAGCCATGTTGTCCTCAGTATAGCTAGCTTGATGTATGTGTAGTCAGTGTCTACCATAAAGAATATGTCAGTATTGAACTTTTCAATTAACTGCTCTAGAATCCTTACTCTCTTCTGTATTTTATCTTTGAATCCAACAAAGTATTCATCCATGACTGAATCAAGGTTATCTCCTAGTGATTTTATGAACTCACTAATATGTATGGTCACTGGTCTTGTTGTGTCCCATTGCACATTTCCTATAGATGGGAAAGATTCTTGGAAGTAGAAAAATATGCACATTATCATAGAACCAAACTTACATGAATTCAACTTTGCATTTCATATTGTCTTCATGTTCTCTTCTAATTGTCTGAGTAGCAGTTTTGACAGATCCAACTGCAGTCCCTTCTTGACAATCTTGTAGGTTGTATCCACTACTCCCGATGCAATGTTCTTCATCCTTCTAGCCTAAAAGAATTTGTATCCTAAGACACATGCTCCAAATTTCAGGTCATCATCATTGATGGTGGATACCTTCAGTCCTCTTCCATCCCATGTATCTTTGGTATTCTTCTCAATTTCAAGTTTAGGAAGGTTCTTCAGTGCCTTTACTTTATTGGTTATGGGATAACTAGTGACAACGTGTATGACATCCCTAGTTATCGGTTTAGGCTCATTCAGCCATAACTTTCAGTCATGTATCCTACTTAGTACTAACTGAATCCATTCGGTCTTGAACTCTTTCGAGAACCATAGGGCATTTGTGAGC
Source organism: Thuja plicata (assembly GCA_018584345.1). Classification (NCBI taxonomy): domain Eukaryota; kingdom Viridiplantae; phylum Streptophyta; class Pinopsida; order Cupressales; family Cupressaceae; genus Thuja; species Thuja plicata. Next base: position 799,328 of record MU226841.1, on the reverse strand, counting down.
CCTTTTACCTCAATGTGCTTGTGCTCATCCTTGATAGTGTCATCATTGTTACAAATCTTCTTAAAAGCTTGTTCAACTTCCAGGTCTCCAATCTTTGCTATCTTGCAGTGTATGTATGCTCACACGTCTTCGACAAGAAAAACCCTACCTAGTATTCTGGAGAATGCTCCAACATTGTCGGGTTGTGAAGCAACCTTAGGGCATATCTTATACCTAGGTTCCTCATATGTTTAATTCTTGATAAGATTGATCTTGTTTTTCTTAACACTCTTGAGCTTAGTGGTTCTTGATGTAGTTGTCATTGATTATGAAATTAGGGTTTTCTTGTAAATGATAAATAGAGTTCTCGGCTTATGCTGGTACTTACTTTTCACCTCTATAGTTGTAAGTGATCTATTTGGAGTGCTTGTGAATCGAGTTGGAGTCACTCTACAATGTTGTTGCTTCGTTCTCTGGTTTATATTTGTCTCTTCGCCATGGTCGCTTGGTGAGAAATGAAACCCTTCTATCATCTATTTATATACTTTGCCCTAATTTGAGTCATTAATGCTCAACCACTCCTCAGTGCATGAAGACAGAGTCATCGGGTGATATACCAACTTCTCTTTCGGTGACAATGCAATGATTTGGGGTAGCTTGTTAACTTGTTACATTCACCGACATATTTTGGTGTATGGCAAAGATGACTTCGTCAACTCATGTGATTACCGATGAATCTCAGTTTACACTTGCAATTTAGCCTTTGTGTGTTAACTAATGATTCTTGGTAAGTGTAGGAAACTTAGCTTTGTAAGTACACCAATGCATTTTGGTATGTATTGACCAATGAAATTGAATTCACAGAATTATAACAAGTACTACCATAGTGCATCTATAATCATTTTGATTTGGTATATTACCTATGTATAATGGAACTGATGCAAAATATAACTTGGTATAATGCAGTTCCATACTTACTTGTTCTGCTTAGGTGGGGGTGGTGATGTCACCAGATCCATTGGATAAGGTCTCACCAATTGCAATGCTCGGTCCAGCTTCATCATTGTTTGTAGCTTTCCTCCACATTTTGTTTCTCATCTTCTGGATGTCTTCAATGGTGTTTCCATTGGCAAAGGTGTTGGTCTCTATCATTCGGTCTCTGTAGTCTTTCTTCAGATGACCAACTTTATGACAGTGTAGACATGCCATTTTGGGGTTAGTCCAGCCTCTAGACTTTCTTGTCCATTGTCTCATACAGTTTACAACTATGTGACCAAATCTTCCATATGTTGTACAATTTGCCAATGTGTTGTAATCCCAAACATATTGGTTACCGACTCTTTTTGGTTGATAGCCACTTTCTTGACCTTTAGGCTTCCATGCCTATTTTTTATTCTTCCATCATTCAAGAGATGTGTACCCATGCATTTTGCAATTAGGGCAATATTTATCCATGTAGGTTTCTTTCTTTGGTTGTTTCACCTTAGATTTACATTCATATTCTTTATGTCCTTTCTTGTTACATTTATAACAACTTCCTATGATTGAATTTGGGGATTTAGGAATACCTTTCATTTTTCTCCTACAAACATTTGATGTGTGGCCTTGTCTTCCACAGTGATTACATGTCAGCTTTCTTGGTCTTGGATTTGCATAGACATTCTTTGGATCAGCTTGGTTGGATGATTCTCCATTTTTGGTATAGCCTAGTCCAGTGTTTTTATTGGCTCTCCTTTTTCCACCAAGAAAATCATCCATCCTTTTGTTTCTTTCTTTAGCTCTTTTGATTATTTCATTATATTGTTTCTGAATTCTTACTTCTTGTTTCAGCTTTTCATTTTCTTCTCTTAGCTCACTGATAGCTTCTATTCTTTCAATGAGTTTTTTATTCATTTTTTTTTCCTCTTGAATCATAAGAATAATATGATTTGTAATCTCATGATGATGTTCTGTAAATATTTGTATTTATGACTCTTTCTCTTGTAGTTTTTCAGTAATCTTCCTTCTTTCATCAATAGCAATTATTCTCTCTTGCTCAACCTGTCTAACATTATTCATGACATCAATCATTCTTACCATTTGTGTCTTTTGACCCATTTGCAGAGATTTACTTGTCTAGCTAGATGTTGATTGATTTCATTCAGACTTGTGATGCTTTCTTCTGATGTGTCTGATGCTTTACTAGTTGTAGATCCTAAAGACTCAAATAGATCCGATATCTCTTCTTCATGGTAATTTGTTTCATTACAGTGAGATGCCATAATATTTCTTTCATCTAGCAACTATCTCATCTTGATTCTAGCTTCTTTATACTGCTCACAGAAGATCTGAATTTCTAGCTTCTGATTCTCAATACTCTTATCAAGCCTATACTTCTCCATTGTATGATCCTTTCTCTTAAGTCTTTAAACTTTCCAAAAAAGATAAAGAGATCTAGCTCTGATACCAATTGTTGGAAATAATGGGAAGTGTGTGCTGAGAGAGGAGGGGTGAATCGGTACCTCTAAAACTTTTATCTCTTTTAACCTTTATCCATTGTGTAATCAATTGTATAACCAACCATTTGTTCTATACTATCTTTGTGTAAGTTATATCAATTCATAAACTTTAACAAACATGTAAACATTCATAAAAATATTCATGAAAGTAATTTACACATAACAAAAGATATGGTAATGCAGAAAACCCCTGTTAGAAGGTAAATAATGCAGTGGGGATGTCACCCACAAAAAACTTTACTATTTGCAGATTGCAAGGGGCTGGTTAAGGCTTACAATTTGATCACTTCTGATGATCTACCCTGTTAGGAGTATTATGTGGAGACTGGTTAAGGTCTACTCTGTTAAGAGATTTAGAAACATTGTTTAGTGCGCACTCAGTTAAGAGATTTACAATAGGATTGTTAAATCCACCTTTCTTGAAAGGATTTCTTCTATTTTATACACTTGTTAGAATGCCGACAAAAACACTTATTGACCTGAGTGTATGCAATCTAACAATTACTGATGACAGATCCATTACAAATCACATGTATAAATATATCACCTAATGTGATTGATTAATACCTTTGTTGCTCAGTAGCCTGTGCTCTTCATTCTTGATAATCAAATTCATCTTTTGTTCTTCTTCTTCTTGAAACTCTCAATCTTATCCATAGATATGCTCATAGGATACATTCATCCTCTCATCATTATTAAATGAATGATTACAATATCTATTTATAACAAAGATTGACGTAATGCACTTTCACGTATTACAAAATTAACTCTATGATCAAAGGTTTACAACTTGACCTTGATCTCCTAGTCTGCATGTTTTTAATCAGTTAGACTGGTTAAAACAATTATAATTATATTTCTTGTTCCTCAAGAAATGGATTTAAAACAAATCAAAACTCTATAAATATAATATAGTTTTTTTATCTGACGTGGAAGTTAGATCAACTTTTCACGAGATATAACTGACTTTCGATGTCTGATGCTCAGTTTGCACTGTATTCTGGCCGTCGGGTTCCACTGTCGCTTTACTCCTGTCGGGTTCCACTATATCATCATTGGGTTGCACTGTCGGTTTACACTGCAAAACTTGTGTCATCAAGTTTCCCTTTACTTAGCAATTTTGGTCTAAACTGAAAACCTGACTTTCGGTGTAGTGTAACCGATGCTTTATAACAACTATTTTCTGTTTGTATACTAATGGAAAAACTTATGTCATCACAAGGAATATTGGATGGATAGGAAAAACACTTTAAGCTCCTAAAGTGGTTTCTCATGTATAAAATATGCACTCTCAAGGAAGCGTAAGGTTGCAACTCGGGATGTCAATAGCCTTATGTAGAACAACCAATGCATGCCAGAAAGGATATCTTTGTATAATAGAAATGTGTCAACAAAGGGAGAAAATGGATCCCTAAAAAAATTAAAAATTGATGACCTATTTTCCCTCAGTTGAGAGATCAAGAGGGATTTCCTATTATGATGCCCTCAAGCTCATTACGCAAAGAGGTTTACATAATGGAGAGAAACATAATAGGAAAACAATATGCTATTGTATGACTTTGATAGCAAGGAAATCTAAAAGATTTGGCATTAAATGAAGAACAATTCTATCAACCAAATATTGAACAAACTGTCTAAACTCAATATAATAAAAAAGAGAATGTTTGTTGGTATGCTGAAAGAAACACAAAATTTCAACATTGATAGGTTTTTTGTTTTTAGGAAAGTTCCTATAAGGGAATCTTACTCTAGAGTTATATTTTAGACTCTAATAGATTCTTTTGGCCAAAGCTAAGTAGTCATCAAAAGGTCATATATCATTAGATGGAGTTGGCAAAAGGATGTCAAGAGGAGATTTTGGTTGAGATGAGGATGCTAAAGGATAAAAATTAGTTATGAAACCTAAGCCACCTTTATGATCTTGTTGAGGAGGATTAATAGGATTTTTAAGGCCTTGTTCATTAATACCAATCCATAAGCCTTTGTATCCTTGTTGAGTGGTGATATCATATTCCATGTTGTAAGTTGTATTTAATGTAGAGGTAGAAGGTGATTCAACTTGAGGTTTGTGAGCGTGTGTTGTATAAAGAAGAATAGAGGTAGGAATTCTCTCTTTAGGGAGATCATCAAGCTCATCCTCTTTTGGTGGTGAAGAAGAAATATTATCCAATATTCAGGAAGAGAAATCATCTAGGAAATGGCTAACATATGAATCATGGATAATATTTTGAAGGTTTTCATAGGAATCACAAGTATGCAACACATGGTCACTAGGAGATTGATTTTCAGGAATAGGATTAGGAAGATTGTAATTAGAATTAGGCTCATTAACAAATACCCTTATGTTATCTATATAATCCATGCATTTTGTTAAAATTTGAAGAAGAAGCACACATGAAACATTGATAATGGTCTTGAAATATCGCTTATAAGAGAGAGATATATTAGTAAATCACATTATGTTATATGCAAGAATACCATGAAAGAATACAAACATAATGAAATGAAAGAAGCTATGATTCACTTCATGTGTTTGATAAAGATAAGTAAGAAGGAATTCAATGACATAAGTAGTTGCATACCAATCCAATTTAGAGATTTCCCTATTAATAGACATACAACTAGATCTCAAAATAGGAGCAATCTAACACCAAAAATGGAATGGAAATGTTATAAGTCGGGTTCACCACAATGTAATGGAAGAAATAGTGAGAAATGTTAGGATGTATATCACTAATAAAATCTAGGCATATGTTAGAATATAAAATCTTCAACAAGGTGAATCCAATTAGCACAACAAAGAAAGAAAGGGTGTCAATGCTTGATCTACACAATGTAGGGTTTTGGATTCTTTATAATAGGAGAGATAAGGAATGTAAATATGATAAAATATTAAAGAAAATTAGATCTGATCTATGAAAGTAAGTGCAGGAGGAAATTAAGAGGAATGAACTTACCTTGAAGTTATAATATGAAAAAATGACTTTTAGATCTGAATTGACTGTCGTCGAGATGTTAGAATCAAGTGTAACTTTGGATCTAGGACTATGACACTAGTATCTGTCTACCATGCAAATTTTATCCAAATAGTGGATAAAAAGGTCAACAAAGTCGACCTAGTCCTGGACAAGGCCGTGTAAGTCAACCTAGTCCTTTCAAGTCCAAATATGATGAAAATTTTTGAGGATCTGTAACAGGTTTTGAGACTCCCAAATCTAGATTTGCAACTCCCAAAATTGTTTTTACACATGGAAAATAAGGGGAAGAAGGTTGTGGGGATGGGTTTGCCTCAGTCAAACCCCTATTTAGGAATCAACATTGAAATGAAATAAATAAAATGGAAAAAGTGTTGTCACGTAGTAGAGATTAGATCTAAATAATAAAATATATAATACCATGTAGATTCAAATGTTTCTTAGAATGTTATCAATTACGTTGATGCAATAGCCTTGAATCAACATAAAACTAAAGGAAAATAATGTAAGACAAAACCTCATGTATTAGATGTTGTAATTCACCTTAATGTTGGATTGGAGAAGAAGAAGAAGAAGAAGAAGAAGAACAATACTTGACGGAGGAATGTAGATCTCCTTCCTTGATGTCAAACTCCTTTCCTTGGCATCCAATGGGGAAAGTCTTGATGACAATTATTCAATTATGTATTTTCATTGATGTTTACACAAGTATAGTGATGTTTACACAAATTTCTAATCCTACCCGAGCACAGTCAATTCATGTCAAGAACTCTCAGGCATTGAAGAGGACCAAAGTGTTTTTTAGTTCTAACTGAGTTCACTCAGGAATTACAGTGTTGGTTGGGTGTTGAAGGATTTTAGTGTTGACCGAGTAAAATAGTTAGTGTCAGCAGACTAATAGTAGATTATATTTTATGGATTATTGGTTATATGTAGCCGAGAGACATGAGTTTTATTATTTATTTGGAAGGATATCAAGGCTGACTTGACAAGGCATAACATATATATATATATAAGGTCAAGTTTGGATTGAATAGTGAGACAGAGTATGTGGAAGTGTGTGTTTATGATATGAAGAGTGAAGGAAAAATTACATGGGATTTTGATTGAGAACAGAACACAAAGGACTGTAATAGAATATCTGATCAGTGAGGATCAAGTATTTAATCTAGAACAAAGATCTGAATCAGCAAAGATAGTTGCTTATCAAAACATGTCAATCCATTGTTACTTTCTAACAATTGTAGCAGTGATCAAAATCTCTTAACAGAGTAGACTTAACAGTCTTTTGTAAAACCTCTCACAAGGTGACATTTCTACATTGAAGTGTTTAAAGGCCTCTCACAAGGCCACTCATTACAAGTTTATTAAATCCTCTAATAGGGTCACACCTACCAATGTGTTATTGTAACCTTTAATAGTGTTGGCTCCTAACAGGGCTCACTTCAGAAGAGTGAAAAACAATGACTAGTTGCAATTGGTTGTTTTTCCCATATTGGGTTTCCATGTTAAATCTTAGTTTTATTTGTGTACGTTTCATTTGATTTATGGTTTATGTTTCTACAATTAATTAATAAAGATAATCACAGTTAATATCTTAAGATTTGCAATGTTAACTGAGTGACAGTAGAATATTTGTGTTAACCAGGCAACAGTGACTAAATTGTTTAATACATTTAAGGGACTTGGATTTGTTTTTTTAATAACTGATTCACCCCTCCCCTCTCAATTACTCAACTCATTTCCAACAATTGGTATCAGAGCACCAAGTGCTTTCAGGGAAGGTTTCAAGGCCTAAGCTAAAAATTAGAGATGTCTTATAGAAGGGAGATCCCGAAGCTTAAAAAAGACAATTTTGCAGCATGGCAAGATCTGATGAGACTACATATATCTACCATTGGAGATATTGGTTTGAAATTATTGGACCATAGGTATGTGGAACCATTGAGATCTTTGACTATGGATCAGATGATAGACATGAAGCATCACAACATAATGATGATTGATATAGCTCTGCACTCAACTATTCTGAATTTGATGAAGTCAAGGACTGCCCTACTACCTTTGATATGTGGAACAAACTACATGATATTCATGGAGGAGATGTAAATGTAAAGAGATCCAAAGCAGAAAGTCTCCGAGTTCAATTTGATCTGATGAAAATGACAGAAGGAGATGACATTACAAAATACATTGAAAGAATCAAGAAAAGTGTCAGTGCCATCAGAGCAACAGGTGGAGTAATTGAAGACATAGCAGTGGTTAGCAAGGTATTGAGGACTTTACTTCCTATCTATGCAATTAGAGTTTCAGCTATTCAAGAAATGAGATGCAGTAATGGTATAACTCTAGATGGATTGATTGGAAGATTATCAGCTTTTGAGTTGGATAAATTTGACAATTACTCTCCTAATCTTGGAAATCTTGAGCCTGCATTCAAAGCTAAATTAAACCTTGGAAAGATGAAAGTAAAATAGATTGACAGTGACAGTGATAATGAATCTGATGGTGAAGATCTGGAAATCATTGAAGCCTTACTTGCAAGGAGGGCTGCAAAAGGAAAAGGACAGTACAAGGGAAGAATACCATTAATTTTCTTTTCATGTGATGACATTGGTCACATTGCTGCTAAATGTCCAAACATGGAAGAAAAGGGTGAGAAAAAGTTCAAAAAGTATAAAGGCAAGAAATATTACAAAAGCTACAAAGACAAAGATAATGAATATATTGAAAAGACAGCACTATATTCTCATATTAGCAAGAATGACACATGGATAATTGATAGTGGTTTTTCTCACCACATGACTAGTGATAAATCCAAATTTGAACATCTTGAGCACTATGATGGTGGGAGTGTCATTTTTGGGAATGATGAACCCTGGTATGTGAAAGGTAAAGGTTGTATTTCATTAACAAAAGGAATCAAATGTGATAATGCTTATTGGGTTGAAGGACTAAGGTGAAATATACTAAGTGTAGCATAGCTTAATAACATTGGTTTCAAGGTAGAATTCATGAATGGTAAGGCCAAGCTTCTGGATGGTAAGGGAAACCTAGTTTGAACTGGCAAACAAACAAAAGGTAATTTGTTTTATCTTGATCTCAATGAAAGTTCATTTTTTATTGCACAAGTAAAAGAAAGCTGGTTATGGCATAAAAGGTTATGTCATGTGAACTTTGATAACCTCGTTAACATAAGCAAGAACAAAAGAGTAAGAGGAATTCCTATTCTGACGAAACCTGAACTAGCAATATGCAAACAATGTCAAATTGGGAAAATGGGAAAAACTAGATTCAAGAGAAAGAACTACAATATAGAAGAAATTTTGGAATTGGTACACTAACTTATGTGGACCAATTGGAACAACAAGTTACATAGGTGAGAAGTAGTTCATTCTATTGGTTGATGATCATTCCAGAATGATGACTATTATGTTTCTCAAAGAAAAATCAGAAGTTCAAATGGTACCTAGCCAGAGTTGAAAAAGAAATAGGAAAGAAACTCAAATGCTTAAGATCTTACAAAGGAGGAGAATTCATTTCTAATGAATTCAATTAATTTTGCAATGAAAGAGGAATCAAAATACAAGTATCTTCCCCAGGTACTCCAAAATAGAATGGTATAGCAAAAAGAAGGAACATATCCATTATGGATTGTGCAAGAACCTCGATGATTGAAAAGAAAGTTGCTACCAAATACTGGAAGGAAGCCATCAGCACTGCAATTCACACCTTGAACTGACTTCAACTAAAGAAAGGTACTGAGAAGACACCTTTTGAATTATGGTATGGCTATAAACCTAATGTTTGTTATTTCAAAGTATTTGGAAGTAAATGTTACATCTTGAAGGAAGAAAGAAATGGAAAATTTGATGTAAAAGGTGATGAAGGTATATTCCTAGGCAACTCCTATAAAAGCAAAGCATATAAATGTTTGAATATTTCTAATCATGAAGTCATAGAAATTTTGCATGTGAGGATTGATGAGTTTGCAAAAAGAGGTGAAGAATAGAGTAGTAAAGAGACTCAATATTACATAAATTTTGTATACTATGAACCTGATACTATACCTAAGACACAAGCAATGGTGATTGGATAGAATCCCTGTCAACCATTGAATTCATCTTCACAAACCCAAATAGTTCAACCTGAGTTGCAACCTATGAAACCTGAGCTGTTGGTAGAGGAAACTGAGTCGCAGACTAAAGAGACTGAATCACAGAAAGAGGCACCCGAGTCTCAAACAAAGGCATGTGATTCTCAGATAGTGGAACCCAAGTATCAGACAAAAGAATAGAATAGAAATTTCGAGCATGGTGAACCCAGTGGAACAAGCCCAGAATCAAGAAGAAACGATCCTGTACATGCAAAATATGTCACAAGGCATCATGCACCAGAACAAATAATTGGAGATCAGATAGAAGGTGTAATGACAAGGAACAAAATTAAAGGTACATGTTTTCTAAGTGAAATTGAACCTAGAACTATTAAAGTTGCATTGAATGATGAAATCTGGATTGAAGCAATGAATGAAGAGATTGAGCAAATAGAAAAGAACAAAACCTAAAATCTTGTACCTAGGCCAAAAGATAAGAATGTGATTCGTACTAAGTGGCTTTTTAGAAACAAGATGAATGAAAAAGGAGAATTTTCCAGAAATGAGGCAAGATTAGTATGTAAAGGATATGCTCAAGAAGAGGGTATTGATTATGGATAAACTTTTTCTCCTGTTGCAAGACTTGAAGGAGTCAGAACTCTTTTGGCATATGCTACACACAAAGGATACAAGGTATATCAAATGGATGTAAAATTTGCATTCCTGAATGGAATTCTTGAAGAGGAAGTCTACATTGAGAAACCTGAAGGTTTTGTAGATCCTAAAAAAAGGAATATGGTTTGCAAATTACACAAAGCATTGTATAGACTGAAGCAAGCTCCTAGAGACTGGTATGAAAGACTGCATGGCTACTTGATAAGCATTGGATTTCAAAGAACTAATGACAATAGTAGCTTGTATATCAAAGAAGGACCTCAGAACAAGATACTGTTAGCAGAAAAAAAATTTGATGACATATTGTTTACTGGATATGATGACTTATGCAAAGATTTCTCAAAAGCTATGAGTAAGGAATTTGAGATTTCTATGTTTGGTGAAATCAAATTCTTTGTTGGTTTACAAGTTTATCAGATGAAGGATGTAATCTATATTACCCAGTCTAAATACATCAAAGATATACTGAAGAAATTTGGGATGGAAGACTCTAGACCAGTTGGAACACCTATGCCTACTAGACATAAGTTGTCTAAGGATGATGATTCAAAGGAAGTAAACCAGACTACCTACAAATCCATGATTTGTAAACTTCAATATGTTGCTCACACCAGACCTGATATTGCATTAGCAGTTGGTATTATTGCAAGTTTTTTTAGCTAATCTGAGAGAGAATCAATTGATGGATATCAAAAGGATTATGAGATATCTTAAGGGTACTGAAGATTGTGGATTATGGTATAAGAAAGGAAGAAACTTTGATTTGAAGACTTTTACTGATGTTGATTAGGATGGAAGTGTTGATGACAAAAAGAGCACAAGTGGTGGAGCATTATTTCTTAGAAAAAGGTTAGTCTCCTGGACAAGCAACAAACAAAACTTCATTTCTCAATCTACAGTAGAAGCAGAGTATGTTGTTGCAACAGTAAATTGTTCAAACATCATATGGTTCAAACACTTGTTGTCAGGTATGAAGGTGGAAATCACAGAACCAATTATTATCTACTGTGACAACACCAGTGCTATTAATATCTCAAAGAACCCTGTGATGCATTCTAAGACTAAACATATTGCAATAAAGTATCATTTCTTAAGAGAATTGGTTCAGGACAAGGAAGTAAGATTGGAATATGTGAATACTAAAGAACAAATTGCAAACATATTCACAAAACCATTACCTAAGGATGCATTTTTGTATCTTAGAGGAAAGCTACGGGTAATTCCCCTAACTGAGGCTCACTAAAACACAAGTTAGTGATTCATTAAATGAGCTACAGAATAGACTTAACATGTTGATGCAAATATTTAGATCTTATTGCATATGAATCAGTATAGACAGGTACTGTTACCCTAAATTTCAGCATTGCATCAACGTAACCACAAATAGGAAAAAATTGCATTTTTGAAGAATCCCATTAATATTATCCTTCAAATATTATTAATAAACATTCTACCACTACATTCATTTTCAGAAGTTATTATCTGTACTCTAAGAGTTGATCACACTCAATAATTTCTAAATTATAATTGATCAATTACATTGTGCATTCAAACTGAATGTATGGTATAAGTGTTGTTTCATCTTTCCTTTCATATCAATAGTAGTACATTGCAGAATAGAATGCATAATTGAAAGTATGGAGTAAGGGTCCCATGCATTGCCTTGTGGTTAGTTTCTGCATTTGCATTTAGGTCTCCATGGTTCTTGTTTAGTTTATGCATCTGTATTTAGGTCCCTTAGGGTTTAACTGCATAAGTTTGTATTCATGATGGTGGAACATGCACAGAAGACAAACATCGAGAATGGAATGTCAATAATTATCTATCAACCGTATGTCTTCATGTTAATTTTCAAGAGATAAATTTCATGTCTTCATGTTAATTTTCAAGAGATATATAAATGCAAAGTGTTTAAATGAATACATCTTATACTGTTGCACTAAAAGATAATATACATTCAAGATGACAGTACAGGGTATGCAATGATGTTAAAACATATATGCCAATTAGGGTTTCTCATTTTTTGACCCATGGGAGTCACGAGGCCGTGCTCGAACCCCATGGGTAAAATCTTGTATGCATTTAAAAGAAATAGTGTGTTTTTACACTAACTACATTTAACATCATCTAAAGTTTAAACATAATTGGGTTTCATATATTTTGCTTATACTGTTATCAGTTAAACAAAAAATAGTTATGTTTTAAAAGCATACTGGAGGAGAGATATCTCATGTTTTTGAAGATAAAATAGAGCACAGCTGATACAAAAGAGTGTTCGGTCTAAACAGGGAAGCGTGTTTTATGCTTATTAAAAGTTGTGACAGCAAGGAGAATGTTTTCTAAAACATTTAAACAGTAAAAAACTATGTTTTACTTCAAATTCAGACAAGCATCAAAACTGACAACTTCAAGTGCAAATTCAAAAGCCATGTGGGTGTTTCAAAGTATTGCGAATGACAGTGTGTGGGTATGACAGTGAAGTTCAACATTAAGCAGTGTTGCAGTGATGGGCTCAATAGTAAACCAAGGCTAGTTTAAAAGTTATATAAATGTTTTAAGCTACAAATGACATCAAGCAAAGAGTTCCAAAATTTATCAAACACTAAGTAATGATTACATTGAGAGAGTCGACACAGCAAAAGAAACCTCATAGTCATCAAGTTTCGCATCATCTCTATTCTATAACAAACGAAGTAATAATGATCACTTATCTGTATGTGCAAAGTTGTTGGTGTATTTTCTTTATGCTTTTGGTCATGGTTGTATCAACTCGCTGGAAAAATGTGAAGCTTATGAATGAAAGATGTCATAAAGTTTAAACCAAATACATTCACCGCACCTTTCAGTCATAAGATAAATTTTTATATGCTAAAGAGAACCCACATGGTGGTTGAGACAAAACAATCATAGCTTGGTCTTTTCCCCGTGTGTCTGAAGGAGGAAGCTAAAAGACAACTCGCCAAATTCAAAAGAAGATAGCAGTGGCCACGGTGTTTTTTTCCCAGTTCCATGTCACACTACAGAATGGGGATGAGTCTCAAGCTATTACTGAGATGACTAAGCAGTGAAGGCCGAAGTTCATGGTGGCTCAATGTCTCAACCATAGTTCAAGGTCACTCCAGACTAGCAGTGGTGTTGTTCTATGTCACACTACGAACTGGGGATGAGTCTGAAGCTGTGGCTAAGACATCCCCAATTCAAAACCAAATTTTATGGGCTCGACATCTCAACCACATCTTGAGACCATTCCAAGATTGCAGTGGTAATACATTCCAAATCTGCAGTGGTGGCCACAAACAGTGAAGAACTTCCTGAGTCTCCTTTATGCACCGCAGTTCAAAACCCGCAATAGTGGTAAAACATCAGCTCAAGAAACTCAAGTTACAAACAACTATGCGGCGCCATTTGTATTGGCTTAAAGATGCTATATCACCAAATGTCCCAAAATTCAAGCAAATGGAAGATGACTTACAATTGAAGCCCAAGTTCAAAGCAAAAGAAGACCAAAAGCCGCGGCCTTTATTGAAGGAGAATACAACAGAAAGATGCCATGTGTTACAATGAGCATGAAATGACACCTTTTTCCCTCCTAAAGCTCATGAAACTGGAAGTTTCTTCACAGAATAGAGGCGGATACATGGTAGAGATTCATGGTTTCCAGTTTCAACATGGCGGTGCCACAAAGCAAAAATCCTAACTCACAAATGAAATCAATGAAAATGCATTGTGTTTTACTCACATTTGAAATCCACTGTAAGATGGAGTAAATGCAGTTGTAGTTCCCATTGCATCGACATTACCTCCACATTGCCACGATGGTACTTTTAGTGCCACAAAGTCTCAAAACTATCCCTTCAAACTGAGATGGTCAAGTCAACTACAAACCATGGTGACTAAACAAACTACAGCTACATCAACTACAGTGGTGAGGTGTCGACAGAGTTGGGATTAATTATGATGCTGAGTTGATAAGATTTTTCATCCCCTTTGAAGCTAGGTTTTCAAGTTTTCAAATAAGATGGTAATGCATTTAGGGTTGCAACATCATGTATTCGAATAGGAAAAAGTTGATAAAGTATGTAATAAGATTTAATCTTATCTATCAACATAGGGGTTCAAATCTTAGGGTTTGGATTTAGGGTGCTAATTTGGCCCTATAGTTTGGGAGATCTTTCATGAAGGGTTTTGGGGGGAATTAGTTTTTGAAATAAGCCATGTTGGCTATTTAGTGGTGGATTTACTTCATGTTTAGGGGGGTCAAATTGGTGGATAGAGGAGCTTTAGTGAATTTTCTATTCCTATAGCTGTTTGTTCATGTTTTTGTATTCCATTGTAAGTTCATGCTTGTAATTTCAATTTTGTGCAAGAGGATTCCACTATTCCTTGCCATTATTATGAAATTCATACATGTAACTTGTATACAGATTTTGAGAAGAATATAGTTGCCCCACTTTTTCCATACATCTTATTGTGATCATTTGTTCAAATTCCTTTTCAATTTTTTGCATCCAAGAGTAATACATTTGTAATATGGATTAGTGAATTGCATTGATTCCTATTCTATATCACAGAATATAAGCCTTTTGCAGAATATGCATGTTGTTAATGGTAAGATTACTGCTTGTGGTTAAACCCTAGTTGTGACCTTTCAATTAGCCTATGTATTCAATAGTGAATTATAGTGCAAAGATCCCCTAGGGTATGCTAAGTGGGTGTCAGTTTGAAGCTTTTGAAAGATCTGAATCTTCTTGGTGTATCATCTTTTCTAGTTTTATCCATGCAAGTTCAATTTTAAATCTTTCTCCCTTTTATGAATTAAATTTTCAATCAGGAGGTGATATTCCATACCAAATAGGAACCGGCCTAGAATCCGGAGACTCTTCCTCATCCATAGTTCACCCACAGCTAGAGGAAGTTTCCATTGTCAGATAGAATTGCCATGAAGCCTTAATGCCTGATTTAGGGTGACAATTCTAAGCCTAAACAATTTTTGGCATGCCCGGTGGGACCACAAACTGCTTCTCAGTTCTGATTTAAGTTTTGTGATTGATTTAAGCTCTTTGTGTTGATTTTAATGAGCGGAACTCCAACAAGATCAAACAAGGAGGGATTTTTGTACCAGGAGTTAGAGTCAAGAAAAATGAAAGGAAGATTGTACAGAGGTGGAAGAGCACCGCAAAATCCAAGAGGTGCTCTATTGAATTCAAATTTCTCTTCATTTGATAGCCCAACTTTTGAAGATCAAGCGATAAATTTAGAGGAACTTGAAGTTATTATTTAACAAGTCAATCTTCCTGAGGATTTAAGTTTCCCTACTCATTCCGGATTAGAATTTCCAAGTGTTGAGAATTTTTTTATAGATAACTCTATCTTTGGGGATTCTACAAGTGTTACTGCAGCGAATCCCCAGAATTTGAAGACTTACCAAAGGAAGGCAGCTCAGCATACTCAAGCTGTTGTTGTGACTACTGTTCAGCAACAAGTACCACCAGCTATAGGAATGGCAAGAAATCTACCTTTTGTCCCTTTTGATCAAGGTAGTCCTCTCCAAATTGCAAATCACAACAATATACCCTTGGCTGCCTTGAAAGGTTTGCCATCATTCACCGGAGAAGGTCAAGTAACAGCTATTGAACACATCAGAGATATTGCATCTTTGTGCAATGTCCACCATGTCATGGAAGAAGATGTGGCTATGAAGCTGCTAGCTACATCACTTAAAGGTAAATCTCTTGACTAGTTCATAAATCTTCCAATAAATTCTATTGCTACATGGGATGTTTTTGGGGAAAGTCTTTCCAAGTTTTTTGAGGATAAATCTGACAATCTGTCTCTGGTAGAACAACTAACTACCATTAAAAGGGCTCCACAGGAGGAACTAAGTGATTTTAATCTCAGGTTTCAGAATACTTGGAATAGGATCCCTACCACGGTAAGACCCTCTGCTGAGTATGCATTTTTGTACTTTCTTAAAAGCTTGAATAGTGATATTTCAGTAATGATCCAGTCAATGGGAGGGAATTCTTTACCTCAAGCTTTTGAGATTGCAATAAGGGCAGAAAATAGTCTCATT
>MU226841.1:731065-773441 GCA_018584345.1 Thuja plicata | reverse complement strand
CCCACTTTTTCCATACATCTTATTGTGATCATTTGTTCAAATTCCTTTTCAATTTTTTGCATCCAAGAGTAATACATTTGTAATATGGATTAGTGAATTGCATTGATTCCTATTCTATATCATAGAAGATAAGCCTTTTGCAGAATATGGATGTTGTTAATGGTAAGCTTACTGCTTGTGGTTAAACCCTAGTTGTGACCTTCCAATTAGCCTATGTATTAAACAGTGAATGATAGTGCAGAGATCCCCTAGGGTATGCTAAGTGGGTGTCAGTTTGAAGCTTTTGAAAGATCTGAATCTTCTTGGTGTATCACCTTTCTAGTTTTATCCATGCAAGTTCAATTTTAAATCATTCTCCATTTTCCCAATTAAATTTTCAATCAGGAGGTGATATTCGATACCAAATAGGAACCAGCCTAGAATCCAGAGACTCTTCCTCATCCATAGTTCACCCATAGCTAGAGGACGTTTCCATTGTCAGATAGAATTGCCATGAAGCCTTAATGCCTGATTTAGGGTGAAAATTCTAAGCCTGAACAGATACATTACAATTTCATTGGATATGTTAGTTTGTGTCTTTGGCATTGGTTGTCAAAGAGGGAGAGATTTTTGTATGTCATACTGATCAATGAAAGATGGTGAGATTGATGACAGAGGGAGAACTTTATCAGAAACAAAGATTAATGTAAGAGAGAGTTTTTGAATGAGAATCAGAATGAAGCTAAAGGCATTAATAAAATTGGGTGAGAATCAAAATGAAGCTAAGGACATTAATAAAATTTCATTCTTATGTTTTCTTCTCTATAAATATTTGTATTATGACATGTTGTGTTTCCATCAATGCTAAAGAGGGAGATTGTTGATGACAATTATTCAATTGTGTATTTTCAATGATGTTTACACAAGTATAGTGATGTTTACACAAATGTCTAATCCTATTTGAGCACAGTCAGTTCATGCCAAGAAATCTCAGGCATTGAAGAGGACCAAAGTGTTTTTCAGTTCTAACCGAGTTCACTCGGGCATTACAGTGTTGGTCAGGCGTTGAAGGATTTCAGTGTTGACCAAGTAAAATAGTTAGTGTCAGCCAACCAACAGTAGATTATATTTTATGGATTATTGGTTATATGGAGCTGACATACATGAGTTTTATTATTTATTTGGAAGGATATCAAGGTCGACTTGACAAGGCTTAACATATATATAAGGTCAAGTTTGGATTGAATAGTGAGATAGAGTATGTGGAAGTGTGTGTTTATGATATGAAGAGTGAAGGCGAAATTAGATGAGATTCTAATTGAGAACATAACACAGAGGACTACAATAGAATATCCCATTAGTGAGGATCAAGTATTAATCCATAACAGAGATCTAAATCAGCAAAGATAGTTTCTTATCAAAACATGTCAATCCATTGTTACTTTCTAACAATTGTAGTAGTGATCAAAATCTCTTAATAGAGTAGACTTAACAGTCTTTTGTAAAACCTCTCACAAGGTGACATTTCTACATTGAAGTGTTTAAAGACCTCTCACAAGGCCACTCCTTACAAGGTGATTAAATCCTCTAACAGAGTCACACCTAACAGTGTGTTATTGTAACCTTTAAGAGGGTTGGCTCCTAACAGGGCTCACTTCAGAAGAGTGAAAAACAGTGACTAGTTGCAATTGGTGGTTTTTCCCATTTTGGGTTTCCGTGTTAAATCTTGGTGTTATCTGTGTACATTTCATTTTCTTTATGGTTTATGTTTCTACAATTAATTACTAAAGATAATCACAGTTAATATATTAAGATTTTCTATGTTGACCGAGTGGCAGTAGAATATCTATGTTAGCCGAGCAACGGTGACTAAATTGTTTAATACATTTAAGGTACTTGGATTTGTTTTTGTGGTAACTAATTCACCCCTCCCCTCTCAGTTACTCAACTCATTTCCAATAGAAAGAAGCTAGATCTATGAAAGGAAATTCCTTTTATGCATGAGGAAATAAAGACTTGAATGCTTGAGTTCTTTATAATGGATTCCTTCACCAATTGATGCTTTCTTGCACTTGGATCTCTTTAATGCATAATGAATGTATGATAGCTTGGATGTGTGTGTATATGTAGATTGTGTATGGATATAGATATGAAAATGAGAGGAAGAGGTATACTTTAATACACAGTTTTGGGCTCAAATTTCATCCAGGCCAACTGTAATTTCAAATCTTGGAAGAGAATCCCCCGATTGGGCTCCATGGAATTTTTTAGCACAAAACACTAGGAAAAGGTTGACCTGGCCGACGTAGTCCTCAACAAGCTCAATCTGGCTGACCTAGTCCAAGTAAAAATGCCTCAAAATATCCTGGTATGGTAGGGAGTGTACCAAGAAGTGGTGGTCAAAATCACAGCATGCCAGGAGATCAGGGCCAATCACAAAATTCAAAAATGAATGCATAGGTCCTAGGTGAAAAATGAATTATGTAGTTGGATGGAAAAATTGGAAATCATGCATAGAAGCAAGAGCCAACTTTGAGTCTAGAAAATATTGAAGGAAAAGTATAAATATATAAATATGTCAACTTCGAGTCTAGAAAATATTTGAATTACATATGCATTTAGGTACAATATGAGGTACTACCATAAGAAAAACACTAAAGTAGGCTAAAAATGGTCCCAAAATGAACACACATTAAGTGCTTACTTTTTAGGATGTTACACAAGTAAATGTGAGAATTAAACCTCTTCGAATTCACAAAGTAAAACTTTTGATGCCTTATTAATTACACCTAATTTTCAATTTTTGATATCTCCTCCTTGAATAGTCTCTATTACTAGTTTTACTTCTCATTCTATCCATAGTTTTTTCTATCCTTTTCCTCTAATTGTTATTTTTCTCCAAAATATTTTATCAATTCCATAATTATGAGTGATCAAACATATCAGTTGACCCTCAAAATCTCTCAATAAACCCCCACCCCCATCTTTTATTTGATTTCCTTTCATCGCTTTATCAAAATTGCACTTCATATAATCTAGGTTTGGTCATTGTCAACTATTTTTGTCCCCATCCTCTTTACGGTAAGAATGGGCATGTCCAGCCATCTAAATCTTGGCCAAAATACTATCAAATATTCTCTATATTTTTAATAGTCCAATCTTATGCCTTGTGGATTTCCCCTAGTTCATGGATGGAATTTTTAACTTTATCCCAAATCATTTTTATTTTCTTCATAGTTTTTTAAAAATCCCATTGTTTCTCTCCAACCAAACCGTAGAGTCAAAAATTACATACCTTATTTGCAATTTAGGCCTCTCTTTTGTAACAAATTTAGTGTCTATTTACCTAATAGTTGTGTAGGTTCATTTTAGTCCTTGCATTAGATTTTTCCCTCTCAAGATGCTCAAAATCCTTGTCATCTTCTATATTATAGCGTAAGCTTCTCTTTATCCACATGTTTTCCTGTCACTTTCCATTTGTTAGCATTATCTGTCTAAACAATAGGGCATCACACTAATGTCTATACATCGTGCATTCATCCACTAACATCTCAATGTTCAAATGTCAGTCCTATGCGTGTTTTCCACTTGTCACTAGCTCATGTTGGTAGAATGACCCAGAATCATCTATAATAATCTGGAAGCCTATTTTTCCTTCCTATTCTCTCTTTAAATTCATAAAAATATCTATTGCATTGTCTTGGCTCTCAAAAATCTCTCACTCTCTAATTTACTATAGCAATCTCTTGCAATTATATACATAGCCCCTTGTCTTGGCTCTCACAAATCTCTCACTCTCTAATTTACTATAGCAATCTCTTTCAATTATATACATAGCCCCTTGGCTTTCCCAACCCTATTCGGTAATATCTTTTCATTTTCTTGTGTCTTTGAGGATCTTGGTATATAGCACATCCCTTATCTATCCTTTCTCTTGTTTAATAGGGGATTTCCTTTCTCAAGCAAGGTTTATTTCAATTGTTTGTCTTATGTAATAGGGGATTTCCTTCATTAACAGGGGTTTGTTTCTATTACATGGTCATTTTATTTCTCTTTTTATCTATCTGGTTGTTGTGGAGGTGGAAACACCAAAGGAGGGACTTGACTGAGGCAAGTTTCCAAACAACCCCAAACATTTTTCATCTCTTGTTTGTGTGCAGTTTTATCGGAAACACTCAACCACACGAGGGTTCACCAATATTTAAATATCTTATTCATTTATTTTATCTTTTTTATATATAGTTTTTCTTTTTATATTTCTAACATTCTAATTTGCAGGCCATCTAAAGTATAGCCTCGAATTTCTCCACATCCTAAATTTTTTTCTATCACAGTACATACAAGACTACAATGCATTGTGTAGACATCTGTAGTCGAGACACTTAGACTTGGACCAAACACTTTGTCATCTTTTCTTCCCATTTTTGAAACCAAAATATTATTTTATTCATCTATGATAGGATATTCCCACTAGCTTATCTAATTTAGAGGATTCTAAATATATGTTGTGAATTAAGTTCTCAAGGAAATATAGTTTTCCTTTAGCAAGGTCAAATATACAACATTACATTGTTTTGAACCTGACGTGAACACTCGTTCATCATTTTCAAAAGAAATTTTTATCCCTCTTTTGATTAGTCATTATCCCGCTAAAAAAATGACAATTCAAAGGTTTCACCTTCCTGAAATTGTTTTTTCAGGGTGCTGCCTTGAACCCCATTCTGTGTCATCACTTATGGGATAATACATTGACCTTTAGCTGACTTGTTTATGTATCATTTTTTTATTCCAGTATATTATTTTAATAATGAGATTTTTTTCTTTTTTTTTTAGTTTGATTTCTAATCTTATTCAAAGTCTAACCATGTTCCTTTTCATGCTTGTGATGGTGACTTAACTCTTCTTCCTATGTCCCTATATGCCTTTGATCACTCTTGTAAAATTCCTTCTATTAAAGAAGATATTTTTTTCCAAGAAGATGAGATCATTGACACTTTTCTTAATGTTACTCTATCATCTCTTCATACAAATTCACTCTCTTCTAGAGAAGATGCATTAGCAAATGAGGAATTTCATCTCACATTTGAACTCCAACGAGTCAATGTTGATAATATTCCTTCAAATATTTCTTCCACAAGTTGTATTAAATATGTTAATGTAATTGTTGTCTATGCTGCCCCTAAAATTCCAAAGAGATCAATAATCTATGTTAATGGAGAAGATCTTCAACCAAAACCAAAGAAAGTTACAACCGCTAGAGGTAACCCTTCTATAGTTCACCCCATGTGTCCTTTCTTTGATTCTTGTCTATCTCTGAATGCTAAGAAGAATGTGGCTACTAATTATCAAAAAGTATCCCACACTTATCAAACTAGTGGAAGTAAACAAAACATTAACATTCCTACATCTCTTCCATTTTCTCAACCTATTATTTCTTCTACTCCTAAAACATCCTCTCAATCCCCAATCGAGTGTGATCATATTGAGAAACTCCATCTTACTCCCACTAATATTTCTCTCTGGGATCTCCTTCAAACTTCTCCTCTTTATCATGGTATTCTTCAGGAGGCTCTAAAGAAGATCCTTGTTCTATCTTCTACTAGACTAGGTGATGCAAATACTTTACTGGATTGTATGCGCTCTAGCACTGTAGAGATTACATTCCATCAGCATGAAATTCCATCCACTAAAGTACAAGACCAAGATGATCCATTAATGATATTTCCTTTTTTAAAGGGAATTGATATTAGATATACTCTCATTGATACTGGTTCACAACTCAATGTTCCCAGTATTGATCTTTTACCTACAACCAAAATGGATCTAAGTTCTCTTGAAAATTATTCTCTATCTATTCATGGGTTCAATAATGTTGGTCAAAAATATCTAGGTACAATAACACTAGCTTTGCAGCTTGGAATCATTACTTTACCCACTCTGGTACATGTAATTCTAGACACTTTGCAATATAACCTTCTAGGTAGATCGTGGATTTGCGCTATGGGTGCAGTTCCATATACCTTGCATAAATCTATCAAATGTAATCATAATGATCAAGTAGTTACAATAAAGATTTATTATGCATCCCTCCACTATTATTATAAGGCCAAGGCTAATCAGTATTCAAGTTGTACTACTTTTAAAAATTCAATTCCTTCGTCATCATCAAGAACTTTTGTACCACTACGAGTCCCTAATCTTGATGGTGGTGCCAACTTTCCTTATCCTTAATCGAATGCATGTCTCAGTGATGATCGGGGTCCTTTGGATGAAATAGACCCTATCCACCTTGACATTCCAAAGATTTCATTGAAACGTGCTATTGAAGGTGATGATTCTTCTATGTTGTAGGATAGTGTGAATGTTGTCAACTATATCGATAATATTGATCCTCCCCCTTTTGAGGAGTTAAAATCACACTATGGTCTAGGATTCAATATTATTTCTAGGCATGTGTATAAAAGAAAGGGTCTTGGATGCACAAAATAAGGAGTTAAGGTCCCTTTGGAACCGAAGCCTCACTCTTCTATGAGGGTTTTAGGTTATAAATATTCTCCTTTATCTTCTTCCTATGAGCAGTCTAACCTTCCTTCACAAGAGAAAGGGTTGTTTATCTAAAAAAGAGAATATGTTGTTGTGACTTCTCAAATCCCACTTGATCACTCTTCCCCCTATACAAAAGAATCTCCCTAATATGAAAGATGAAGTGAGAAATTCATTTTGTGCATATCATCAAGTGTTGGGTCATTCTACTAGTGAATGCAAGGCCTTGAAAGACAAAATACAACAACTTTGTGATTCGGGGGTCATCAATAATTTATCTATTGACACACCTACTTCTTCTTCAATGTATGACAAGTGATATTGAGTTTTACCTCTATTCTATCATTTTTGCACATCTATCTTGTCATATCTTATCTTATCTGCCTTTGTGGGGGCCAATCCACTATCTTATCAAATCTTTCCCTATCATACGCTTATCTATATTTTTCTACATGATCTTAAGTTTCCCTATCACACACCTATCTAACTCAACACTATGTGTGTCGGCGCAATGTGTCAAAGCTGCCCTATCAAGTGCTTATCTAGAATTCACAATGCATGTCAGTACAACATCTAAATCCTCCCTATCACACTCCTATCTAGCATTCGCTATGCATATTGGAGCACAATCAAAATCAACCTATAGTATGGATATCTAGCATAATACAATTTTATACCTATGCTAGCATAATTTACTAAATAGTGGTCCTCTTCCATAGAAAATTTGGTTACATTGAGTGTATTTTTTAGTAGTTGCTTTCCTCCATATTGGGGTTGGTGCTACTAATCATGATCATCTGTGTGACCTCTAGAAAAAAAGAAAGCCAGTGTCTTAGTCATATGTTATCTCTTAGACATTGGTTTCTTCCCTACCTATTGGTTGCAATCTTCCTTGAAGCATTCAATCCTAAATTATTCTCTCCTTATTTATAATTTCTCCATGTGTTGTCTCTCGCATTTTGGGGATGATGCATAGTATTGAGAGAACCCTTTTCATCAACGTCTCTTTAAATTGTTGACCCAAAGCTTTAGTTTTCTTATTGTGTGTTCTTATTTTCACTAATCTAATGGCTTTGTGGGTTTCATTTTCTAACCATGTTGTCTTATGCATCTTTTTCTCTCTAATGCATTTGTCTTGTAGGTCTTCACCCTAGGGGAATGCTTCCTTGGCTCAAAGAGTTGTCTGCTTCCTCTACATTATCCTTTTGATATCATGATGTTTTTTTTTCAAATTTTAGTAGACTTCCTTTAGTGTACATATTCATTTAGATTCATCATCCTGCTAAAGAGGGGGAAAATTGTAAAGTCAAAAATTACGTACCCAATTTTTAATTTAGGCCGCACTTTTGTAACCACTTTAGTGTCCATTTAATAATATTTTTGTAGGTTCATTTCAGCCCTTGCATTAGCCTTTTCCCTCTCAAGATGCTCATAATCCTCATCAGTAGCTATATTCTAGTGTAAGCTTCACATTATCCATAAGTTTTTCCTGTCACCTTTCATTATTTATGCTTGATTCTTCTAGACACTACCATGTCGTGCGGACTTCTATTTGTCATGCATTCGTCCACCAACATCTCAATGTTTAAATGTCAGTCCTATGAATTTGTTCCACTTGTCACTCACTCTTGTTGGTGGAACAACCTCTCTCTCTCTCTCTCTCTCTCTCTCTCTCTCTCTCTCTCTCTCTCTCTCTCTCTCTCTCTCTCTTTNCACCCTCTCTCTCTCTCTCTCTCTCTCTCTCTCTCTCTCTCTCTCTCTCTCTCTCTCTCTCTCTCTCGCATTATCTTGGCTCTCACAGCTCTCTCATTTACTATAGCAATCTCTTGCAATGATCTATATAGCTCTCTTGGATTTCTCAAGCCTACTTGGTAATATATTTCCATTGTCTTGTGTCTTTGAGAATATATGGATTTATCACATCCCTTATCTATCATTTATCTTGTTTAATAGGGGCTTTCCTCCCTCAAGCAAGGTTTTTTTTTATTGCTTGTCTTATGTAATAGGGGTTTTCCTTCATTAAGTGGGGTTTGTTTCTATTACATGATAATTTGCTTTATCTTTTTATCTATCTGGCTGTTGTAGAGGTGGAAACACCAAAGTTGAAACTTGAATGAAACAAATCTCCAAACAACCCCAAACATTTTTCCTCTCTTTCTTGTGTGTATTTTTATCAGAACACTCAACCGCATGAAAATTTGCCTGTATTTAAATATCTTATTCATTTAATTTATCTTTATTTTACAATATTTGTTGTTACATTTCTAACTTTGTAATTTGTAGGTTATCTAAAGTACAGACCTAAGTTTTGTATATAGTCTGAGTATTTTTTGTCATGGTCCATACAAGACTATAGTGCCCTGCATAGACGTCTGTGCGTTGCACTTGCGTATGTTCCCAAGACACTTAGACTTGGACTGAACACTCTTTGTGGTCTGGTCTTCCCATTTCTGAAACCAAAATATTATTTTCTTCATCTATGATAGGATATTTCCACTAGTTTATCTAGTTTGGAGGTATCTGAATGTATGTTATGAATCTAGTTCATAAGGGAATATAGTTTTCCTTTGGCAGGATCAAATTTATGACATTACACAAACATTCCACACAACTAGAATGAGATCCAATTTCCAAATCATTTCAAAACTTAGTCATATAATCTCAAGGACCCAAAACTTCAAGAGGAGTGAAATATTAGCCAAAAGAGTCTAATCCAACCCTTGTCTATTTAGGAATGTAACACATTTTTCTGGGAAAGATCACAATGAATGAATAGGTGATCATTTCTCTCTCCACCTTATTCACATAGGACACACCTTGAGGGTCCCAATTTACCAAATATTTCTATCAATCCCAATTGAAAATAAATCTTCTCTAGTTAATCCATAAAAATAGATTAGCCTTCAGGATCCAATATTATTCTCAATCATCCTAAAAATTTTGTGTCTATTCTCACCTTTGAAAACAACTATGCTTAAAAGGTTGGGAGAATTGTAACCTTGTTCCTACCTTATTCACCCCACACAAAGTTTCTTTCATTACATGGACCAAAAGAAGGCCCTAAAATTATATTGGCCTAGATTTAAATATATAGACATGTTGGAATATTGTGCAATTATGTGCTTTAGAGATTGTTATCACATATTTGAGAGATGCATTCTCATTGATGTCAACATATTTCTTTGTTACAGCTAGTGTTCCTAGTATTTTCAATGAGAAGATTGATTCGGTATGGATAATGTATTGTAGATCAGATGGTGTGAAAGTATAGATTATTTGAGAGATGTATTTATTTGACTCATGTCAGTTTACAAAGGTTAGCATGATGATTTGAGTGAGTTCTGGGTGGTCGGCCAGAGACTGGTATTTTAGATGTTCAGGAAGAGACAATGTTTTAGTTTTTGGATCAGTGTGGATCAGTTATGAATTTTTTTTTCTTGCTAACCTTGTCATTTTTTTGGGACATGGATTAGTGTCCTTAGCTTGAGTTGTTCATAATTTTGATGTTCACAAGCTATTTTTCTTCAGTAACAGAGGTTACTGATTGATGTTCCTGATGAACAGTGCAGAGATGGTGAATTATGAGATAGAGTTGTTTTGGTCGTTACTGTGGCATTTCATGGTACTTGTTAATGTTTCTAGATTGTGTCTTGTTTATTTTGTTGGATTGCATTGATTGGTGTGATTATTTTTTGTGATTTTCTTGTGGCATGTTGGTTTTCTTCATTATTCTTGGTCGAAATGATGGTGTAGCATGTTGCGAACATCAAGGCATGATTTATGGAGCTGAAGCATGTTTGAGGATGAAGATTTGGATCCTTATTGTCTTATCTGACATGTTTTGGATCACATTGATTATTGTGTTGTATTTTATTAAATATTTATAATTGAGGTGTTAAGGTTGAGCCAACCTTGTTTATTTCTTTGAGGTTGATGAATTATATAAATATATTTACGTAATATCCATTTATAGATAGTGAATGTGTGTGTATGAGAGGTGTGTGAAGAGGTATGAGTGGAATATTCAATTAAGGTAGAGATCTGATATATTATGTACTTCATTGGAAGAATATAGGCATGATGAAGATGCTACAAGTCAGTTCATGATTTTTGGATTTTTGTCCATAGTGGATTATAGTCCATTCAAGGTTGTAGCCCTCATTGTATTACTCGTGGTTGTTTCCCTCATTTTTATTTGAGAAGTGATCTCTTGGTAGTGTGACTGAATGCATGTGCATTCCCCTTGTAATACTCCTAATAGAGTATAGTTCTTTTAACAAAGTACATCATCTTGTGGGTTTGATCCCCACCATGGTTTTTCCCCTAACAGGGTTACCACATCAAAAATGTTGGTGCTATGCGTTGTTGTGAATCATTTCTTTCATGCTTAAATTTCAGATCTATGGTTTAAGATTTAGATTATGCTAAGTTGTTTATGGTTTCAAGTTTTGGGACACAATTGACTCACCCCCCACCAAATCTCAATTGTGTGTGCTATCTTGTTTCTATTAAGACCTTCCAAAACATGTTTCAAGGCCTTCAACTTCTTCGACTACATATTGCATAAATTTCTCATAATCTAGTCTTTGAGAGGAATTTAAGGTAGGGGAACAACTTCCTACACTAATATTTATAGGAAATTTATCCAAAAAATTTCATAACTTTACAACATTTATAGGAAAAAAACATAAATATTATGCATGCCACGATAGGATGATTCAAATGAGGAAAACCCCTTGGATTAAAGTCCCCCACATTACAAAATTTGTCCAATATATTATTCAAAAAACAACAATAGATTATAATATACTTGCAAAGAAAGCTTCTCTCAAGAGTATCACCAATAATTATCTAGAGGAAACTCATCAATTGATAGACTGTTAGACTCTTAGAATACATCACATTACACAATCATAATACAATACCCTCGTAAAATAAGGTTTCCTTCTAGGGAAAGAAAAAGTCACATTTTATTTATAATTTATCATTTTAAATTTTGACAGTTTATCGTTTGGTTATTCAAAAATTTATCAATTTTTTTTATATTTCAAGGTTCGTAGACCCTTTTCTCCAATGTTGTCAAGTCTATAGTGCCACACCATAGTCTTCTATGTAGGTAAATTTAATTCAATAGAAAGAGAAACCTTAAGTACTCAAAATCCATCACCATCTTTTGAAGGTAAAATATTCACCTCATTCACCAAAGGATTCATGAATCTTTCTTTTCAAAAAATCACTATTACACTCAATAATGCATGCATTCACCTTATACAATGTACCAAATTTGAAACCTCCATCAATCGCTCTAGAACATCTCACCATTTTGCATCCTACATCAAAAAGACTACTTGCATGTACCCACATTTATTAGTTTTCTCATAGATATATATTTTTTTATGCTAGTCCAAGGTTATGCAAAATACCATAAATCATTTTCATTGTAGCATCAAGAAACCTAATTGTAACTTTACCACGACCAACAATATCTCTCTTAGAAGTCATATGAAAAGATGCACTTGAGTCAATTAAATATGCATCATTATCTGCATGAATGACCAAAGTTGCATATACACATCACCATCTTCATGTTCGTATATGTATATTTGGTTCTCGTTGATGTGAAACTTATTGTCACTAATGTCAACTATGGTTTGAAAGGTGTGTTTCACAGTGCTCTTGTATGTTTTGGAATAGTGTAGTGACATTAGAGTACATATGTGTCCACATGGACTAACAAATATTGATGGAGATGATTCCAAAAGGTGTATCTTGATGTCTCGGGTCTTATAAGGAGTTTTGTTGTTGGTTTTAGGTTACTGCTCATGAAGATGACTACATGAGATTAATCTAGCAAACAATCTAACAAATTATGTTTTTCTTTTTGGTTTTCATCTTGGCATATCAATCTATTTCTTCTTGTAGTTGGAGTATGTTGTTGGTAGATTTTAGAGGTCAAAAGATCTTAGTTTTATAGCCTTATTTAGTCTGCAAAAAAAAAATATAGTGTTTTCAGTTTTAGTAACAGAGTATCTCTTTGCAGGAATGCTTTGTATTTCTCCACCTTCAAGCGATCAGGTGTTGTGACTGTCATATATTATTTTGTTGACATCTTGGGATCATATATTTTTCTTCTGAAATAGTTGAGGTTGTCTACACCATTTGTTATGGTTATTTGGCTAGCACGTATCAACAATCTTATTCTTTGGGGGTTGACTCAAGATGATTTTTGTTCATGTGACAATGTGTGGTCTTAATGGAGATAGTTTTGGATCATGAGGAAGGTGTATCAACATGGTGTGATTTCTCACACGTCTTATTTTCTTTTTGAATGCTTTAGAGATTGAAATTGGGCCAACAATTTATGTGTTACACACCACATCTTGATAGGTCATCCTGATATATGACACTTTGCATTACAGTGGATACATAAAGGTGGGTACCCTTTGGATATGATTGTAGAGTCATGTATGATGGTGTATAAAATTATATGAATATGCGAATGGAAAGACAAGTAGAAATGATTTTTTTTTATGATAAATGAGAAGTGAAATGGACAACAAAGTGTAATCAACATTTCTAAGAATGCACATCTATTCAATTCAATCAACATAATATCTTGTAATCAATTATATTGTACCTTTCCCTAAAGAAAGTGATATTTAGTTACATGTAAGACCTTTGTATCTTGACCTAATGTTGTACACCTTATTTTGCAAGTCCCAATCAGGATTATGTGCTCCTTGACCTATGGCCTAAAAAATTGTAATTAGTTTGATTCTCGTAGTGGTTTTCATCTCATTGGTTTTTCCATGTAAAAATCCTAGTGTTATGTGTGTTGCACTTTCTATTTTTGGTATTTTATTTTGCGCATGAGATTGATGGAATGAATGATTAATAATTGGTCAAGTTTTTTAGAAATGTCGATTCACCCCACCTCTCAACATCTAGAAGTGTTCAAGACTTCTCAAAATCAGAATTACAATCAAATTTATTCTTTTTTCTTCTTATTTTCTTCTTCAATCCTTATAAAAGTGTGCAGATTTACCACAATCCTAGGAAATCATTTTGGATTTTGTAGGAGATTTATATCTTCCCTTCTACTTGGATTTATCAAGTTTCTCATTCTTCTTGTCTTTTTTCCTTAGGTATTCCATGAATAGTTAGGGTCTCCTTGCTATTTATAGATACCTTTCTCGTAATATATTTAGAAAGAAAAGAACGCACCACATATTCAATATTCAATACAATAAAAGTACTACCAATATCATATCAAAAAAATCCCATGAACTGGGAAAAAAATAAAGAAAGATCCGACATTTGTCCTCCTCATCCATCTTGACACCAATAGATGCCAATTGAGCCACCAAAAAATTGAATGCTTCTAGGTTGTCTGTAATTCATCTACCCTCTTCCATTCCCAAGCCAAAAAAATTATCAAGAAAATCTTATGAACTAAAGATTTGGCTTGATATATATCAACAACCAAGTTTCTTCCATGGCTTCTTTGAAAATGACTCTTCATGGACATTGATTAAAAGATACTTTGTCAAGCATAATCTAATTAGAACCTTAACTTTATAGTCCATAACATCATACAAAGAATTTGTAGTAAGAGACATGTAGGTTTGAAGAAATTCTCATCAATATCATCCCACAAATCTTGATCTATAAATAGTTCCCTTGTCTTTAGCTCCACATCTCAAAATTATTCTATAAAAATCCTCCGCCTTTATTTTCCCTAATGAACTTTTCATCTAAAAATTCTTACAAAAAGATCACAAATTATCTTTTGTACAAGTTCCCACTCAAATCTAGGTTAGTTCAAAAAATCCAAAAACCCATAAATGAAACCAAACGTGATCAAGATCTAACACCACTTGAAAGGAAGTTAGTGTAGAGGAACAACTTCCTACACTAGCCTTGAGAGGAAGGTTATGCGAAACTTTTCATATCTTTAAAATAGTTACAAAAAGTTCACAAAAATAAACATAAATAACATGCATACCACAACACAGATTTACATGGGGAAAATAGTTTCAAGAGAAAAACCCCACACTCCAAATACCCAACATAATAGTTAGAAATAAACAATAGATTATAATGTACTTGTAAAGAAAAATTCCCGCACAAGTATCACCAACAGAGATCTAGAGAAACTCAACAACTATCAAACTCTTAGAATACATCACAATACACAACCATGATATAATGCCCTCATTATATAGGTTTGACTTCTAGGGAAAGAAAAGAACACTATAAATCCACTGTTAGATCTATGAAAAATCTAATGATAAATGGTCAAGATTTAAAATGATGAATTATACATAAAATGTCACTTTGGGGGGCACTACCCCCGAGCCCCTATTGGGGAGTGTGACCCATGAACCTCTCATCAAGGGAGGGGAGAATCCCCTCAAACCTTGAAAGAGAAGTACCCCCCTTTACAATCCTATGCACTCATTTATAAATAGTAACCTTTTACTATTGTAAGGTTGAGACACCATTTGCCTACTTGTCTTTAATAAACTCGCCCTCCATCCCTTCAAAGTGGGAAATTAAAGGGTGAAAAACTAGATTGTCCTTGATTTTTTCTCTAGCCAACAATCATGCCAAAAATTATTCTTTTGGCCACCCACCAACCTCCATTTGATGTCCAAGGAGATAAATCTACCACATATCCACAAGAAATTCCAAATTCTTGAACTCTTAGGATGATTGTTGGTATTAATATATAGATTATTAGGATCATTTGGTAGATACTTGGGTTGGATGATCTTACTCCAGTCTTGTTTCTTCCTTCATAAATTATCCATACCAACTTGGCCCCCATAGTCTTATTCATGTCTCTATAATTATAACCCTAAAACCCCCATCCTTATAGGCCTGATCACCTCTATCCACTTGACAATACTATATTTGAAAAGATTATATCTCTTAGAGGACAACATGTTGAGGACCCTTTATACTTTTTGCACCTTACCCAGAATCTAGAAAATCAACATCATAACAATGGGAACAACCACCACAAAATATTTAATTAGGGTAATCCCCGCAACAAGGGACAACCACTGACATTTTCAAAAAGAAATCATACCCTAGATCCAATTTATAACATTACCCCACTCAACTTCCAAAGACTTTTTTTTTCTACGAGAGGCATTCCTAAATATTTACTTAGTAGCTTGTCCACCTTAAATCTTAAAATCCTTTGTATCTCTAGTTTTTCCAAACAATTATCCTTTAAAGAGAAGATACTTTATTTAGATTTACTAACTTTTTGAGTAACTACCAATTCATACTAAGTCAAATACTTTTTGATGATTCTATCCTCCTCAATTGTGTCCCTTCCAAACATAAGAGAATCATCCACAAATTATAGATGATTTTATTGCACATGCCTCTTGAAACTTGAAGGACTACTGAAATGTCATTTCTAACCACAACATTAAGCTTATACTTAAATCTTCAACAAAGATGAGGTTTGGGGCCCATTATGGGGGCTTCAAGATCTACTTTTAAGGAGCAAGAGGTCCCATGAAGTCACAAAAATTTATGACAAGATCAATTAGGGTGGGGTCTCATGGAGGGGAGCTTCCTAAAAAATTCCAATGGATGTTGCTGAGATCTTTTAGGATTATTTTAAAGTGGGAGGTCATATGAATTTTGTAGTGGAGTTCATGCTTAAAAGTTCAAGATCTACAATTTATGGAAGCTAGTGGTCTCACAAATTTTATTATTTACTATATTCAATTTAGGGGAGTAAATAAGTAAAAAAAACATTGTTGATATTAATTATAAATTTCCATATGATTAGCAAGTGGCAAAAAGAATCCTAGGCTGGCAGGGCAATTTATAGCTCCCCACCTTTTCCAACTACTCAAATCTACAACCCTAAAAAGTAGGGGTTGCTACTTTTGAAGAAATGATCGCAATTAATCCTCTAACAGTTGTTTTTTTACTTCATGGGACCCTGCACTCCATAAAAATAGATCTCGAATTCCCCTTCATAGGATCACACCCTTAGGGTGTGGTCCCATGGAGGGGGACTTCATAAAAAAATTCAATGGGTGTTGCAGAGATTTTTTAGGATTATTTTAAACTTGGAGGTCCCATGAATTTGCAAGTGGAAATCATGCTTAAATATATAAGCTCCACAATTTATGGAAGCTAGTGATCTCATCAAATTTTTATTTAGCATATTCTATTTAGGTGACTAAGAAAATTGAAATATAGAAAAGAATCGAGTGATAAGAATTTAGAATTGTCATATGATTAACGAGTGGCAGAAAAAGCCTAAGCTGGTGGGGCAAATTTTAGCCCTCCACCTTTTCAACTCGCTCAAATATGCAACTCTAAAAAGTAGGAGCTACTATTTTTAGGAAAAAATTCAATTTAATCCCGTAGCAATATTTTTTGAGTTGATGGGACCTCTTGCTCCATAAAAATAGATCTCGAAGTTCCCCTCATGGGACCCCACCCTTAGAACCTTTTCCTAAAAAGTAGCAGCCCCTACCTTTTAGGGCTATGAACTTGAGCATGTAGAAAAGGTTGGGGCTAGAAATTGCCTCTCTAGCTTAGGCTTGTCTACTGTCACTTGTCAATCATTTGAAGTTATTCTAATTTTTTCAACTAATTTTTTTAAATGCTGATGCTTTTGGATTTGATTGTGTATAAAAATTTTGCATCAACATTTTGAATCACACTCTAAGATCCATCATCGGGATGAAAGAGAGCACAAGGAGAAGAAAGATGGTGGATCACAGAGTGCGATTCAAAATGTTGATATAAAAATTATATACAGAATCGAATCTAGAAGCATCAGCATTTAAATTTGATGGCTTGTGAAAATCTATTGACACTAATTAATTTTTTATTTTTTATATTTACTTATTCAATTGAATTGAATATGCTAATTAACAAAGTTCATGAGACCACTAGCTTCCGTAAATTTTAGAGCTTAAAATTTTTAGCCTAAAATGCACTATAAAATTCACGAGACCACCTACTTTAAAATAATCCTAAAAAATCTCAACAACACTCACTAATTTTTTTTAGGAAGTTCCCCTCCATGAGAGTCTAGTTCAAGGAAAAGAAAGGGGGATAAGGGGCCTTATTGCCTACGCCCCCTATTTTCACTAAAGAAATCAATAGGAACCCTATTAATTAGAATGGTGTAGGATGAAGAAGAAGTTTGGTCCCCACCTACACAAAGTTTTGCAAAACTGAAAATTTTGCATGATCATCATGAAACAAATCCCATGAAACCATATTGCAAGGTTTTGTTGTTCATGTCTAATTTGATAGATATACCTTCCTTATTCTTATTTATGATAGAATGAATAGTTTTATGGGAAATTATTATTTTCTCCAAGATCTATTTTAGAGGAAGTTGCTTTGCTCTTTTAAGATAATGATTTTGAATCTAGAATCCATAATTTTAAAAAGAATGTTTTATAGTGAAATACAGAGCATAATTGATATGTATTTATCAAAATATATAGATTTTTCTTCTTAGAAATGAGGGAAATATAAGAAGTTTCATCCCCTTCCAAACATGAGGACCTATGATCTCCTGGAACCTCTAGAAGAACTCACTTGAGAGGCTTTCCTCATACTCAAAGAGTGGGTTGGGTTTTAAATTCCCTCCAAGGAAAAGGGGGCATGAGATCCTCATTCTAGGCATCACCTAATAAGCAAGGAATATTGTGTAGCAAAGCCTCTTGCATCAAAATATAACCTAAAAAGCAAGGAATATTTTGTCTCTAGAGTATCACCTTTCATATTTCACCACGGAGACATCCCAAAAAGCCACATCGGTCAAACCCAAGATGAATTTAGCTTGCTTAACCGCATTTCTTTTTTCTTTCAGTGATGTCCCTTTTGAAGACCAAATGCACCTAATCGAAACACATTCATAGTCAAGCTATTCATCATTTTAGACAAAGTTTAATGGCGTGCTTGATTGGTCTTCTCAGATTGATTTTTATACAAAGTTTGGCAAATGTCACCCTTTGATAATAGCGAGGTGCATTTGAGCAATGGAAATATCCCATTCCTAAAAATCTCTTGTACCCATAATTCCTGAGGCAAATCAAAAAAATCTCTTGTACCCATAATTCCTGAGGCAAATCAACTGGCGATATGGGTCAAAACCGGATGTAGATACACTTGTTATCCCTAAATCTTGGTACACCATTGATACTGTTGTTCCTTCTGAATTTGACTGAAAGATAATCTGAAAAAACTCCAAACAATTCAACCTTTAGTTCAAGCCCCAAACAATTCTGTGAAATCCATTTCTTAATCTTGCCTCTAGATGGCCAAATCTCAATAAACTTGGTGATAGCCGCACTGATTTTCAGCTTTCAAACTTTAAAATTTAAGGAATTGTCTAGAATCTTGATACATGGGAATTGGGAATCCCTCCGAGATCTCTACATTAAATTTTAATAGTCTTATAAAATTAATTATGGGTTGTGGAAATCTAATAAGTTTAGTTTTGCGATTCTTTATTGCAAGTCATACGAGAAAAGATATGGCATAAGAAAAGCATCATAAGTAAGACTTGGTGATTTTTTCTAATGGAAGGAAGGTCATTGGATGCAAGTGAGTGTTCGAGTAAAAATAGTACAAGGCAAGATTGGTAGAAAATGGTCCTCTACAAGAAATGGAGCTGATTTGGGCTAAATAGTTTCTCCTATTGTAAGATTTACTTCTATTAGGCTTCTTTTTAATTTAGGGCTTGGATGTAAAGAAAATAGATATTAAAACTACTTTTTTGTATTGATATCTTGAAGATGTTTTTTATTCAATAATTAGAAGGCTTTTTGGGAAAGAAAATATATTGTGTAGATGGAAGTGGTCTCTTTGTGGTTTGAAATGGACACCTTCAATATGGTATTAAAAGTTTAATAATATCACATTATAGCTTGGTTTTATAAGAGTGAGGTTGATGATTATATTTATTTTGAGTTAATGGATGATCCAATTAAAGTAATCATTTAATAATATGTTGATTATAGGTTGTTTATTAGGAAAAACTAGGGCATGATTAGAAAACAAAAAAACTTATCTTTCTAGTACATTTGATACAAAGAATTTAGTGGCCCTCAAATATTTCTTAGGGGTGAAAATGAGATCAACTTTGTATAAAAATTTAGATCAATCAAAGTAACTCGGTTGAGTTTTTTTAATAGTAGGTTTTTATGCAAGACTATAATCAATGAGGATTCTTTTACTTGGTAACAACTAGTTATATTTTGAACAATTGCCTAAGTCAAAATCTGATTTTATGTATATGTATAATGTTCCTTATTATTGTGTTGTTGGTAGCTTGATATGCATGGTATGTTGTATGTTTGGTATTATTCAAGTAGTGAGAGTTCTTATTAGGTTAATGTTTGACTCTAGTAAAGAAAACTATAATTATCTAAAAAGGGTGTTAATATATTTATAATAAATTTTGAGTTATTGTTTTATGTTATCATGAGACTAATGACATGAGAAATACATTGGACATATATGAATTTTTTGATTTAGTTTGGGCTAGTAGTTTGGATTGTAGTAATTCTATTAGTAGTTGTAACATACAAAATGGTGATCAATGCTAGGATAGATCACTCACCAAAGTATATGTTATATTCAAGAAGATCCAAGACCTTGAAACAAAGGAAACCCAATTAGCCAGAGGTAAGGTGCCAATTCGTGATCTTCACAATGTAGGGTCTTGGATTGGTCTTCCTTTCCCTAAGAGAAGGTTTTGTAAATATTATGCAAAAGGAGAATCTAATCTATGAAAGTAAGTGTTATGAAAAGAGGGAAATGTACTCACCTTGAGGGATAACAAGGGACGAAAGTTCAAATCTGAAAACGGATTGTTAAACTGCACCAGAAATTAAAACAAAACTGGATCTGGAACCTAGGAGGTTGAAGCTGCAAACTGTGAGAATCTGGAGGTCCCAGGAACAGGTCGAATTGGGGTATAGGCTGATTTTGGGTACAGGTCAACTTCAACCTATACCTAATTGTGTCAGAAAAATAAACAATTTATGGGTCTGGTAGATCTTCTGTGAGGCTTTCCAGATCTACAACTGAAAATGTACTTCTGAACTACAAGGTATAGGTCGACTTCGACCTATACCTAAGAGTGTGAGAATCTAGAATAGAAAGTGGATCTAGGAATTTCTTCCAAATGGGTCCTCGGATCTGCAACTGTATCTGTCTTTCGAACCTGTGCTTGCACACAAGAGAGAAAGGGAAATTGTTGGGGGGTGATACCACAATAGTGGGTTACACTTTTTCGAAGGAAGAAATTCTTCACAAAATTCGCAAGGTGGGAAATTTAGTCAGTTACTTTCGATAGAAAGTACTCGATTATTTCGATCGAAACATTCTTATTTTTGATCGAAACTACCTTTTTGCCTAGTTTCGATCGAAACTAAGATAGTTTCGATCGAAACTAATCAGTTAAGATTTTGGTGGGTTTCAACCCATGCTGACATTAAACTAAGAAAGTACTTTTGATAGAAAGTACTTTCTATCGAAACTAATTAGTTTTGATCGAAAGTACTTTCTATCGAAAGTCTCTGAATAGAGGCCATTTCCAAAGGCTAACAAAAATCTGCAGTTTTCATGGCTTCAGGGCTCAAGCGCGGGGCTCAAATGGAAGAATAGGGAGGTGTCCTTTTGCATCACACAAGTACTTTGAATGACCTTTCTAACGAATATATATTTGATAATTTTTGAATTAATTAGGTCTATGTTTATTGGCGTGCATCGAATGTAGGTTTTCTATTGAATATAAACCTCCAAGTTTGACGTTCAATGAAAAATAGTAGAAAAGAGGAAAAAAATTTGAAAAATAACAGTGCCCTCCAGCTTCAAGTTTTCTTTCTATCAAAAAAAAAAATTGAATTTTGATAAATACACAAGAAGTTATCAGCTACGCAGTCAAGGTATGTCAAAATTAGGGTTGACTCTACTTGAAATGTTCATAAAATATGCAATAATCATGATAATGTCATCAAACCAATTGCATGCCCTACGTATGGATGTTACAAAACCAAATTTGAAAGAATCACATTGATATCTATTTTAGAAAAAAAGTTATGCTATACAAAGTCATTGTACCTTTTTGAAAATGACGTTTTCAGCAACATAGCAGTTTTAGTGGGAGAAAAAAAACCATTAAAATCAATTCAAAAAAAAATTAAGAAATTGTCTATAATCTTGATACATGGGAATTGGGAAGCCCTCCGAGATCTTGCATTAACATTTCTTGCATCTATTCTGATAGTCTTATAAAATCATGGATTGTGGAAATTTAATAAGTTTAGATGTGTGATTCTTCATTACAAGTCATACTAAGATTTGTGATTCGTCATTACAAGCCATATAAAAGATATGGCATAAGAAAAGCATTATAAGTAAGATTTGTGATTCTTCATTACAAGCCATACAAAAGATATGGCATAAGAAAAGCATCATAAGTAAGACTTGGTGATTTTTTCTAATGGAAGGAAGGCCACTGGATGCAAGTGAGTGTTCGAGTAAGAATAGTACAAGGCAAGATTGGTAGAAAATGGATGATACTCTACAAGAAATGGAGTTGATTTGGGATAAATAGTTTCTCCTATTGTAAGATTTATTTCTATTAGGTTCACTTTTTTTTTAATTTATGACTTGGATGTAGAGAAAATAGATATTAAAATTACTTTTTTTGTATTGAGATCATGAAGATGTTTTTTTTATTTTAAAATAATCAGATAGCTTTTTAAAAAAGAAAATATATTTTGTAGATTGAAGTGGTCTCTTGGTTTGAAATGGACACCTTCGATATAATATTAAAAGTTTTATAATTCCACATTATAGCTTGGTTTTATAAGAGTAAGGTTGATGATTATATTAATTTTGAGTCCATGGATGATCCAATTAAAGTAATCATTAAATAATATGTTGATAATAGGTTGTTTATTAGGAAAAACTAGGGCATGATTAGAAAACTAAAAACATATCTTTCTAGTACATTTGATACAAAGAATTTAGTGGCCCTCAAATATTTCTTAGGGGTGAAAATGAGATCAACTTTGTATAAAATTTTAGATCAATCAAAGTAACTCAGTTGAGTTTTTTTTTATAGTAGGTTTTTATGCAAGACTATAAATCAATGAGGATTCTTTTACTTGGTAACAACTAGTTATATTTTGAACAATTGCCTAAGTCAAAATCTGATTTTATGTATATGTATAATGTTCCTTATTATTGTGTTGTTGGTAGCTCGATATGCATGGTATGTTGTATGTTTGGTATTATTCAAGTAGCGAGAGTTCTTATTAGGTTAATGTTTGACTCTAGTAAAGAGAACTATAATTATGTAAAAAGGGTGTTAAAATATTTATAATAAATTTTGAGTTATTGTTTTATGTTATCATGAGACTAATGACATGAGAAATACATTGGACATATATAATTTTTTTGATTTAGTTTGGGCTAGTAGTTTGGATTGTAGTAATTTCATTAGTAGTTGTAACATACAAAATGGTGAGCAATGCTAGGATAGATCACTCACCAAAGTATATGTTATATTCAGGAAGATCCAAGACCTTGAAACAAAGGAAACCCAATTAGCCCAAGGTAAGGTGCCAATTCGTGATCTTCACAATGTAGGGTCTTGGATTGGTCTTCCTTTCCCTAAGAGAAGGTTTCGTAAATAATATGCAAAAGGAGAATCTAATCTATGAAAGTAAGTGTTATGAAAAGAGGGAAATGTACTCACCTTGAGGGATAATAAGGGATGAAAGTTCAGATCTGAAAACGGATTGTTAAACTGCACCAGAAACTGAAACAGAACTGGATCTGGAACCTAGGAGGTTGAAGCTGCAAAATGTGAGAATCTGGAGGTCCCAGGAATAGGTTGACTTGGGGTATAGGCTGATTTGGGTACAGGTCGACTTTGACCTATACCTAATTGTGTCAGAAACATAAATAATTTATGGGTCTGGTAGATCTTCTGTGAGGCTTTCCAGATCTACAACTAAAAATGTACTTCTGAACTGGAGGGTATAGGTCGACTTTGACCTATACCTAAGAGTGTGAGAATCTAGAATAGAAAGTGGATCTAGGAATTTCTTCCAAATGGGTCCTAGGATCTGCAACTGTATCTGTCTTTCGAACCTGCGCTTGCACACAAGAGAGAAAGGAAAATTGTTGGGGGAAGGGGGGTTTTCCTTGGTCAAGCCCCTATTTAGGAATTAACCTTGAATTGAAAAAAAGGAAATGCTAGCATGTAGTAAAGATTAAATCTAACAATAGAATGTATCATACTATGTAGATGCAATTGTGCTTAGTATGTGATCAAGTATGTTGATGCAATAACCTTGACTCAACACAAAAACCAAAAGGAAATCATGTAAGACAAAACTTTACGTAGTAAATGCTTCTAATTCGTCTCAATGTAGGAATTAAGAAGAAGAGGAAGAAGACTTTAATGTATGAACCTAGATATCCTCCTTTGATGGCCAACTCCTTTGTCTCCAATGAATAAAGAAGCTAGATCTATGGAAGGAAATGCATGCTTGATTGAATGATGAATGGATGCCTTCAATGCTTGCTTGCTTGAAGTTACCAAAAATCCCTTGAATGTACCTTGGGCTTGATTGCTTGAAGTTTATAATGAATGCTCATAGATCATAATGAATTACTAGATGTCAAAATGAGAAGAAGAGGCATCCTTTTATAGTGATTTGGGGCTCATCTTCACAAAGACTGACAAAGGAGAGCCAAAAAATAAAATACCTTGCATCAGGCTCGAGAGCCAATCAAAATTCACAACCTTGGGTTTAGGTCAAGGTCAACCTATACCTCAACATACAAAAATCAAGGATAAACTTCCAGATCCTGAGAGGTTTTGAGGGTGTCAGGGGAAATATGGTGAAACAGATAGATAAGCGGGAAAACACGAAATTAAAGTCATCCTAGAGTTTTGAGCAAGATTGGAGGAACAAAAAGGACCTTGATTTAAATTATATATAATTAAATGTAACATGCGGTCTTAATGTAAGAAACACACTAAAGAGGGCTAAAATGGTCCCAAAAAGTGTATTTAAGTAAGTACTTACTTTTTAGGATGGTACATTTAGCCCCCACTTTAGCAAGAGTATTAGGCAAGCTCATACTTACAGTAAAGTAAGAGATAAAATAAGAGAGAAAAAGATGATTGTGGCAAATTACAAATATATAAGACACTACCAAGTCTAAGGACATAAGCCCCCAAAATAAGGATCCTAACTCCACATCCATGAAAGCAAAAAAATCAAAATCAAAGGGATTAGTATCAAAACATAACTCCAAACCAACTAGTGAAAGAGACCTCGATCAAGAAATATCTCTCCCACTAATATCATGTCTGGAAAGCTATTGCAAGAGTACAAATGATCACGTAGGAAGAACAAGAGCATCACCAATGACAATACAACTCCATGATCTAACCTACTAGCATGAGAGAGAGAGAGAGGGGTGATTACCTCTCACAATGAGATTGTGTGTCTTACTGTGAACCACGGTAAGGATAGAATTGAAAGTTCTAGCAAGTTTGTGTGTCATGCTAGTCAATCTTATCAATAACCTTGCACCTTTTGGTGGCTTTTCCTGTGTGTGTATGTGTGCACCTCATGAATGGATCAAGGTCCATTTTATTCATGAGGATTGATTTATGTGTGCACCCCATGGATCAATCTATCTATCACCATGAGGAGTGGTTTGCATGCCAGGTTAGGTCAAATGGTCTAGAAAATTGTGTCATGCTACTCAACCAATCCTAAATATGTGAAAGGAGAGAGTAATTGACCCTAGCAAAATGTGTTATGCTAGTGTACTCTTTCTGTAAATACAAAAGGAGAGTGATCTGGCCCTAGAAAATTGTTTTATGCTAGTGTACTCTACCTATCATGCTTAAAGTACAAAATATGTGCAATAAGGAGGCCATGTATGCACCCCTTAAGATGTAAAAATAAGTTCTATTTTTCATCTTAAGGAAAAGAAGAACAAGGATGAAACACTTTTAATACCAAGAGAGTACCCACAAGCAACACCCAACCCAAAGCAAAGAATCTCACAGCTCCTATGAGGTCATGGAAGGGATGAATGCAAAGAGATAACATGTAAGAAATGTAAAAGAGATCCTTATGAAGGACGATGCACTATTTAGTCTCCAAGGAAAGGGATTTGTCTTACATGGAAACCCAATATCGAACAATGAAAAAGGTTATGATCAAGGATGCATATCCTTAATGTAAATCAATATTTCTATGTATGATTGGATGTCACACAATAGATAGATACCGCTTAACCAAGGGAAAAGTGGATCCTTGAGAGAATGAGAGATATTGATATGATGACCTTTCCCCCCAAGTGTAGGAACAAGGATAAATGGGACCTATTATGATACTCACAAAGTGTACTACACTATGCATGACAATGAGCCCCCAAGGAGTAGGCTAACAATGTTACATATTGTGGAGAAACATAATAGGGACTTAGATGTTATTTAGGAAAATTAGTATTGAAAAATAACTCATTGTGAGATTACATATAAATAATAAAACTATCAATGAGTTGTTTGATTTTGTAATGTAAAGATTGGCAATCATTAGTAGAGTGCTCATGATAGCGGTGATACATACAAAAGGGAAGAGTTATAAGATTTTGATTATGTTTCTTTTTGCGTTTAGGTCTAGTAATCACCTTAGCACGAAGAAGTTTAGGAAAAATTATTTGTTTATTAAATGTGAATGTAGGAAAAGTGTTAGATGATGAGGGAGAGGATGTGGATAAAGAAGGAGACTCAAAACAAAATGCTTCCATAGGTTTCTTACTATTATCAATACTTTGTCTCACACATCCTAAATCATGTTTTGAATTGTTATTCATGATGGTGTCAACAATAACTGTTTGTGGCTACTTATAAGGATTAAATCCTAGGCCATAAGAATCCTCATGCCCCTCATTTGCTAAGAGTATTTGAATTCCTTGTTCATACTTACCACATTCATTCCCATTGAATCCATGTTTTGCTAATAATAATAATCGGGACCACAACAAGAAGCCATATCAGAAAGAGATAATGGAGTATTGTTAGTCACTATGTCATCACAATCAAGTTTGATATTTTCTCAAGAACCGTTAGGAACGGAAGCAGCGACAAAATTGTTACTAAGCTCATTAGAAAGAGGAGTTGTTTTGAATTATTTGTCAGATTTATATTTCATATATAAAAGATCCCAAACTTTATAATCTCCAATAAATATTGGTGTGAAATCTAAGGATCCCCAATCCTCATTTGAAAGAGAAATAGAGGAAGGAGGATCGTCCGAAGTTTGAGAATCAAGGTCTTATTTTTCTTTGATAAACTCAAGGGTTTTAGCAGATTTCGTGTCTAAACAACTATTTTTTCTATCGTCCATGTGAAAAGTGTACATCACATCATTGTAGATAAACTTGACTTTTCAATGAAGAGTTGAAGGAACAACATGCATAGTGTGTAACCAAGGTATACCCAAAAGAAGATTATAATAAAGAGGTCCAGGCATCACATGAATAAAAGTATATAGAATAATCAAACCTTCTTTAATAGGTAAAGTGATGATGCCTAAGGTTTCCTTAGAAACATTATCAAAGCCACATATAAGAATGTTATCAAATTTAATGGTTGAAATATCATCTTTGGTTTCTTTCAAAATGACTAGACTATAAACATTTAGTCCAGACCCATTATCAATTAAGGTCCGACGAATGAGATTACCATTGATAAGGAAAACTACCATAAGAACATCATATCGATATTGAACTTATTTAGGAGGTAAATAATCTTAAGTAAACAAAATTTGAGGTGAGACAAGAGAAGCATTCATGCATTGCAAAAAGGAAATGATATTCTCTTGATTTGTAGGTGGAGTTGGAAAAGTGGTTAAATCTTTTTGCAAGGCTTCATGATATGTAGGATAATTTTGAAGAAGTTCCCAAAGAGAAATCTTGGCAGGGATATTATGTAATTGTTCTACCAAATCATACTCCTTTCTAAGATTTTGAGGAAGATGTGGTGGACGATGAAGCACTAGTTGGGAAGGTGGGAGAGAAGTAGAAATAACCGGATTAGAAGGTTGAAGATTATTTCATGTACAATAGGTGTGAGCCACAGCATGATAATCCTTAGTAAACTCCAAAGGACTTCTAGGTTTTCCTTTAACAGTTAGAATAGGCTTGTTCAGAGCATATCCTTTAACTGTAATCATAGGTGAAGTGAAAGTTTGAGGATTATATTGTTGAGGATATCCCTTGACAGTGATGAGAAGTATATTAGGAGTTGGAGAGGAAGTTGATTAAAGGTATCCTTTGATAGTTATCACAGGCTTGTTGACTACCATAGGCTGAGCATGAATATCGATCTTGAACTTATTTAGGAGGTAAATAATCTTAAGTAAACAAAATTTTAGGTGGGACAAGAGAAGC
Source organism: Thuja plicata (assembly GCA_018584345.1). Lineage (NCBI taxonomy): Eukaryota > Viridiplantae > Streptophyta > Pinopsida > Cupressales > Cupressaceae > Thuja > Thuja plicata. The sequence continues at coordinate 745,415 of MU226841.1, read as the reverse complement.
ATTCATGCATTGCAAAAAGGAAATGATATTCTCTTGATTGGTAGGTGGAGTTGGAAAAGTGGTTAAATATATTTGCAAGGCTTCATGATATGTAGGATAAGTTTGAAGAAGTTCCCAAAGAGAAATCTTGGCAGGGGTATTACGTAATTGTTCTACCAAATCATACTCCTTTCCAAGATTTTGAGGAAGATGTGGTGGATAAGGAAGCACTAGTTGGGAAGGTGGGAGAGAAGTATAAATAACCGGATTAGAAGGTTGAAGATTATATCATGTACGATAGGTGTGAGCCACCGCATGATAATCCTTAGTAAACTCCAAAGGACTTCTAGGTTTTCCTTTAATAGTTAGAATAGGCTTGTTCAGAGCATATCCTTTAACCGTAATCACAGGTGAAGTGAAAGTTTGAGGATTATATTGTTGAGGATATCCCTTGACAATGATGAGAATTATATTAGGATTTGGAGAGGAAGTTGATTAAAGGTATCCTTTGACAGTTATCACAGGTTTGTTGACTACCATAGGCTGGGCACGAATATTGAAAACATTAACTTGATCACACTCTTGAGTCTTCACGAGTTCATTACTAGAAGGGAGAGGATTAAGGAAATTAATATTATCCTTTTTTTCCAAGGTGTCCTTAGAATAGGGATTAGTGACTTCCTTGAATGCTTCATCACTAGAAGGAAAGTCAAATGAAGATAAGGTGAAATGAATGTCTTTATTTAAAATACCTTGGAAAAGGGGGGATGGCATTGGAGAAGGAGAAACATCAAGCACAAGTGGGACATCTATAGGAGAAGGAGATAAAATGCCAACTACTGTATAATCTCTTTTTGCCAATTTTTCTTCATGAGGAAGAAATAAAAATCTCTTACTGACATTTTGTTGCCCAACTCTACACCTTGTTGTGTTGTTCTTAGCACAAAGCTCCTAAAATTTTCAAACATACCTTCGCCTTCATCTAATCACGGGTAGCAACATCCCTATCAATAAAGCGCACTATAGAAGAGAAATGGTCATGGTTTCTTAAAGCTTGATTAATAAAATGGGATGAATTGAAAGGAAAAGAAGGTGAAATTTCATCATTAACCAAACGATCCTCATAGATAAGGCTTATATTAGAAGAGTTAACATCAATCCTCAACTCTCCTTCCCAAAGAGGAAGATTATTTAGAGAAAGGTTAAAATCATCTTATTTCTCTAATATGTCCTTATAAGGTGATAGAGAGGACAAAGCAACATCACATGCATTAAATTTATCCTTTTTAGGGGTTACATAATGAAAAGGAAAATTAATAGGAGGATGTTGTTTTATCTCAAAAGTGATAGAATGATTTTGGGAGAATCCTTTAAATAACTTTTGAAACGTGAGAAGAAATAAATAAGTGCATATAAAGTAGATATACATGCATACCAAAGAGATTCTAACTACCAATGCATACAAAATAGATCTAGATAACAAAAAATGCATAGAAAGGGGATCTAACACCCAAAATCAAGAAGTATAATGCATGAAAGTGTCGGGTTCACCAAAATGTAACATAAAAAAAGGTGAGAAATTCTAGGATACATCACTCACCAAAGTATATGTTATATTCAGGAATATCCAAGACCTTGAAACAAAGGAAAATAGATTAGCCCAAGGTAAGGTGTCAATTTGTGATCTTCACAACGTAAGGTCTTGGATTGGTCTTCCCTTCTCTAAGATAAGGTTTCGTAAATGATATGCAAAAGGAGAATATAATCTATGAAATTAATTTCTATCAAAAGAGGGAAATGTACTCACCTTGAGGACTAATAAGGGATGAAAGTTCAGATCTAAAAATAGACTGTCAAACTGCACCAAAAATTGAAACAGAGCTGGATCTGGAACCCAGAAGGTTGAAGCTGCAAACTGTGAGAATTTGTAGGTCCCAAGAACAGGTCAACTTGGGGTATAGGTCAACTTGGGTTATAGGACAACCTGGGTACATGTCAACTTTGACATATACCTAACTGTGTCAGAAACATAAACAATTTATGGGTCTGGTAGATCTTCTGCGGGGCTTTCTAGATCTGCACTTGAGAATGTAATTTTGAACTACATGGTATAGTTGTGATATTGCTATCAGGATTCAACTGTGTAGTTTTTTGAGTCAAAATCATTGACCCACGATTCATGAGTAGTGGTTCACACGAACCCATCTCTCATGAGAATGAATGGAACACTTAGCACTCATTGGATCTAGGTGATGCTCACAGAGGTGAAGCACCGGGACTTCCCGGGAGGTCACCCATCCCAGTACTACTCCAGCTCAAGCGCACTTAACTACGGAGTTTCCTCCATGGGTTCGTGTGAACCACTACTCATGAATCGTGGGTCAATGAGTTTGACTCAAAAAACTACACAGTTGAATCCTGATAGCAATATCACAATTTGACTTGCTGTGGAAAATATCTCCTACTTATCTACATGGTATAGGTCGGCTTTAACCTATACCTAAGACTGTCAGAATCCATAATAGAAAGTGGGTCTGGTAATTTCTTCTAAATGGGTCCTCCTATCTGCAACTACATTTGTCTTCTAAACTTGTGCCTGCACACAAGAGAGAAGGAGAAATTGTTGGGGGGAGGGGGATTGCCTTGGTCAAGCCCCTGTTTAGGAATTAAACTTGAATTGAAATAAAGGAAACAATATCATGTAGTAAATATTAAATCTAAAAATGGAATGTATCATACCATTTAGATGCAATTGTTCTTAGTATTGATCAAGTATGTTGATGCAATAGCCTTGACTCAACACAAAAACCAAAAAGTAAATCATGTAAGACAAAACCTTATGTAGTAGATGCTTGTAATTTGAAGAAGACTTGAATGTATCAATGTGGATCTCCTCCTTTAATGGCCAACTCCTTTTTCTCCAATGAACAAAGAAGCTAGATCTATGGAAGTAAATGCATGCTCAATTGAATGATGGATGGATTCCTTCAACGCTTTCTTGTTTGAAATTACCGAAAATCCCTTGAATGTACCTTGCAATTGATTACTTGAAGTGTATAATGAATTCTCATATATCATAATGAATGCCAAGATGTCAAAATGAGAAGAAGAGGCCTCCTTTTATAGTGATTCGGAGCTCAAATTTGTGAAGGCCGACAAAGGAGAGCGGGAAAAGGAAATATCATGCATCAGGCCCAGGAGCCAATCAAAATTCACAACCTTGGGTATAGGTCAAGTTCGACCTATACCAGGTATAGGACAAGGTCGACCTATGCCTCATGGTACAAAAATAAAGGAAAAACTTCTAGATCCTGAGAGGTATTGAGGGTATCGAGGGAAATATGGTGAAATGGACAGATAAGAGGGAAAACACAAAATTAATGCTATCCTAGAGTTTTGAGCAAGATTGGGGGAAGAAAGGGGACCTTGATTTTAATTATGTATATAATTAAATGTAACATGAGGTCCTAATGTAAGAAACACACTAAGGAGGGCTAAACTAGTCCCAAAAAGTGTATAAAAGTAAGTGCTTACTTTTTAGGATGGTACAGTAGTTATGTGTTTATCCTATTTTGAGGTGTATTTAATTGGATGAGTTAGAGGAAACCCATGATTCTATTATCCCCTAATATAGGTAACATGAATTGATACTTCATATGCATGTAAGAAGGAGCTATTGTTATAGAGGTTGTATTTAGGTATTGGTTTTATTTATAGGAGGCTAAAGATTAGTTTTTTATATAAAAAAGTAGCAAAAACTAGGGTGATGTCCCTTTTACAACCAGCCCAATAGGCTAACAAAAAGAGAAAACCAAAGGAACATTAACAACATTCTAACTAAATAAAAACTAATCAAAAAAAATTTATAATGAATAGTACTGGAAATATCAACTATCCTAACATAGCTATAATCAGTCTTAAAACCACTAGCATAACTATACTTAGTCTTATGAGTATCCAACATAGTGTCTAGCCTAACCAGTGGAACGAGGCTACTACCAATATTTAACATTAACATTAAAGCATAAAAAATTAAACATAAGGCCACCATGACCAATAACAACATATAATCAAATAACACTCATGACATCGCCACCATGCAGCTCATTTGATTTTGCACCCAAATTAGTTCAACACATTCACCCAATCTTCAGTAAAGAACTTTAAAAGTTCCTTATAATTCCCCTCCTTCTTAGTATCAAGACCCAACATCTTCTTTTTTAATAGGTAGAGATTCATGGCCAAGTTGTGCATCACCCTTAAACTAAATCTAGAGATGCTATCAATTTTCTTATCTAACTCCTCCACTTTGGTCTTCAACTTGCCTATCTCTTTAGTCACCGTATTGCAATTGGCACATGTCCCAGACTGAGTAATTTTATAAGTCCCTACCACATCATCCTCCTCCTCCAACATCATTTCCTTAGTGAGGTCAATAGGCCCCAACCAGAGGCTTTTGGAAACATGGGTAGAAGATTTATTTGTTTCAGAACTACCCTCAATCTTCATTTCACCACCCTTCTCAATCTCCTCATCTTTACTCGTGTCCTCATTTTCATCACTTTCATGGTCCCCCATATCCTCAAAATCATACTCAACCATCTCTTTCATTTTTCCCTTACCATTAGATCGAGTGACAATTCTATAGGAATGCCTTGGGCTACTTGTCTCCTATGTGGCTTAATCTTCGAACCCCACTTCCTAGACTATAAATTTGGATTTTTTGGCCCCAAATTTACCTTTTCTTAGATGGTTCCTTCCTTCTTCTTTCAATAGAATCCTACTTGGCATACCTATGAGTAGGGGTTTCAGGATTTGCTTGACATGAAGTAATTTTGAGACTAGGGTTTTTAAGGCATTTTTTCTTGTTAGGGCCCAGGGAATCAAGGATGTTGGTAGAAGGGGGGGTTGGACTATGGGGCTTCATGAACCACAATTTTCTTGGGAGGGAAAATATCCAGGTGAAAATGATACAAATGAAAGATGATCCCTTGGTGGAGAGGGATGGGTTTTTTGCCCAAGTTTTTGGCATTTGTAAATTACCTCTCTAACATAATTTTCCAACAAATTGAGGAGGAAGAAGGGGAAGGATATAATACTCTGATTATGAAAATGATTCAAGTGAGGCATATGGTATAAAAAATACACCTTAAATCTACTCTCATGCGTGAAATACTTCATAATCATTAAGCATACCTGATCCCATGGTTTCATAAGCTTTTCTCGTTCATACCCTCCATGAATTTTCACTTGGTTCTCATCCTCATGGAAGAAGTGATTAAGACACTCAATTTCTGTCACTTTTCTCCCATCATAGGGAGTTGTGTAGTCTTGGCTATAACTTCCTCTCTCATTTAAAAGGAGATGCTACCCGAAAAACCCTTCTTTCCAACTAGGAAGAGGTAAATTGAATCAAAATATTTTCATCATACCCATTCATATACTCTATGAATTGGGCCACTCTGCCCTCTTTACAAATATGCCAAAATGATGCATCATCTTTGAACTCGTAATGCTTATTCGGCTCAATTATAACGTTGTCTCCTCCCATAGTTAACGGACATGTCTTAGCAATGTCGACTCTAGAAAGATTATGAAAGTTCCTTGAAAAATAGAAAAGGAAATAATTCCATAAAAATATCATCTCAATAGGTAAATAATTACTCTACACTCCTCAAAAAATCATACAATTCATCTGGACACTTTGCTAATGCAACTACCCTATACAAGAATGAATAATAAGAACTCCACAAATTACAAAATCTTTACCATAATAAATGTTCAAAACCACAACCCTTATAATCATGCAAAGGTGATTCCAACCACCATTCTCTATGTACTTGGCCTTGATCATGTGGCCATAGATCCAACTATACAGCACACCACCAAAATTTCCAGCCACATAAATCATCATTTTGATTATTAAAGTCAAGGAGAGCACCAAAATATTTGAAATACTACCTCTCATAAACCTTTTAAAATTATACCCCATTCTAACACCTTCATCCATAATTATGCTAAGCCAACATGGCCCTAGACATAAAGTAACATCCATAGAAATAATTAATGTTTTCTTTCTCCCTCAAGGAGGCACTTCACATTAGGAGGAAGAGCCACATGGTCTCTCCAACATTGTAAACCAGTAATCCTTAGTCCATGAGAAGCCAACACATCAGCCACCACATTTCCTTCCCTATAGGTATGACCTATAGAGAAACAATCAAGTCCTAGAAAAAATCCTTTTGATATCATCCATCACACCCTCAAAGGACCAGTTGATTTTAGCTAAGCCTTGAGAAGCATCAATAAATAATTTTGAGTCCCCTGCAAGAATAAGAGATTTTGACACCAATCTATAGAGCAATTTTAAGGCCCCAAAACATAGCCATACACTCAGCCTGATTATTAGTAAACCCCTCCATATGACAAGAGTAGGCTTCTATCAGGTCCCATAATTGTTTAACAAATGGGGATATTGTTGGCCCCTTCCAACCTTCAATAAAATGATCCAAACTATTATTAAAAACCCAATTGATGTCAAGCTTCTCTAGAACCAACTGCCAAAAATCTCTAGCAAAGTGACAATGTAGTAAAATATGTGGAATAGACTCCTCCTCATGCTTACATAGAATGCATCCATTAGGAAGTTGAAATCCCTTTTTAACGAGGTTGTCCTGGGTTAAAATATTATTGTACAGAGTTGTCCACCAGAAAAAATTAACTTTGGGAATCAATAAGGAATTCCCAACCTTCCCCAAATAACTAGAAGAGGGATCCTCCTTAGACATCATACTGTAAGCCAACTTTATAGTGAAATCACACTTTCGGTCTTTCTTCCAAATGAATTTTTCTACCCTAGGGAAAAGAGGAATTTTAACCTTGGTGATAATTCCCATAATCTCCCTAGAATTCTTGAGCTAGTATAGGTGTTCCCTACAACATTGGGTGATGTCTTTCCACCTATATGGGAAAATGAAATCTATAATTTTGTTTCCTATAATTCTTTTTTTTGCATCCATCAACCTCGTAAAGCTCAAAGATTCCAATTTTCACTCACCCACCCAGATATGTTCCCAAACCTAATGCTTCTTCCCTCTCTAATCAACCACTTTAGACTAGCTTGCATAGTATTCCTACACTTCAAAATATTATTCCAAATTTTAGAGCTAGTGGGGATGACAGGGGTACTAAGAACTTTATGGAAGCATTCAAAGTTAAGATATTTTGCCTTCATATATATGCTCCATTTCGTCTTCTCAAGGGTCATCTTCCAAACCAACTTGGCAATCAAAGCTTTGTTAAGGACAACAATTCTTCTAATCCCAAGGCCACCAAGATGCTTAGGATTACAAACTATGTCTCAATTGACCATATATAATCTTTTCTTTTCTTCCATACATGTCCACAGAAAGGAACATTGTAGTCTTTCCGATTTCTTTGTCATAGTCCCTAAAATTTTGAATAGGGAAAGGAAATAAATAGGGATGCTTTGGAGAGAGGCTTTGAGTAACTAAAGTTTTACCTAACTATAACTAAGGAGCTTGCCTTTCCAACGTGCCAATTTCTTCAGCATGTGTTCTAAAATGGTGTTCCAAAAGGTCGAGGTAACATCCTTGATAGTAAGGCGAAGATCCAGATAGGTACGTGGAAGATCAACACTTTGACAACCCAGGATATTCTTGACTCTAATTTGCAAGTCCTCTTTAGTATTGAATAAATAAATGGTGTATTTTCATAATTGATATGTTGGCCATAAAATCTAGCATAATTGGTAAGAAAAGTCTTACATTCCCTAGCCTCCACGATAGAGCTTTTCTCAAACAGAATCGTATCATCCACAAACTGTTGTAAAAGTGAAGGTGGGGGGTGAAAACAACTTTCATCCCTTGGATTCTACCCAACCGATCCATATTGAGGAAATTCATAATAGTAAGAGTATTATCTATTTAGTAAACAATCCCATGGAATGTGATCATACTAAGAAAATAGAGGTTTGGTATCAATTTTTCTATGAAATAGTTGAAAATGGTAAGGTTGTGATGTAAAAGGTGGATATGTTGCATACTATTTTGCATTCTCTTATAAACCAATGAGAGAAAATAAGTTTTTTTGGTTGAAAGAGGCTTTGGGCCTTGTCTCTTCTCACTCTTAATTTATTTAAGCTTTATATTATTTCATTATGATATAAATATGATTTGGAATGATTTTAAGATTAGTTATATTATTTCAATGTGATCTTACGTCTAATGTTGTTTACTCTAAACATATTATAGAGGTCATAACTTTTGATATAGAGTTCTACTTTTTAATATTTTTTAAAATTGAAAATATCAATAATTTAAATGAATTAAATAGATCAAAGATTAGTTTGAAAATTATTAGAATAGTAAATAATCCTTCAAAAAGTGATACTTGGGACATAAAGGATATGATATGGAAATCCTTCAAAAGGTTACATATTTGGACTACAAATGAATATCTAGAGATACTTATGATATTATTATAGTGGCATAGAAGAAGGAGGTTATGGTAAAATATTAATGGAAATTAAATTAGGAATAATGGAACATATTTCTTTAATTTGTGAGACTCATGGTAGTTGATATCTCCATCATGGAGTGTTAGTCTTGGGAGTAGTTCCTACTAGGAGTAATGGGGTCAAAGATGTATTCATTGCTTGGTTTCTATCTTAGGGATACCTTTCAATGTATAGTCAGGCATGGGTAATTTCTCCTAGACCATGGTTTTTGTGGTCACTAGTTAATAAAAATAATTTAGTGATTTCTTACTAAGGTTTCATAGTGTTATGTAGATTAAATACTATTATAAAACCATAATTTTATTAGACTATACATGATTGAGTTACTTGTATTGGTGTAGTCTTGTCCTTGATATTAATACAATTTGTATATATCTTTCGTGTTGTTTTTTTTCTTGAAAGGATGTCTCTCCATAATTATAATGTTATGCACTATTTTTATTTTAAGTTTCTTAATTTATACTTCTTCATGTTCTATTTAATATTTTTTATTACATTTATTGATCAATTAATTAGGGTTGAGTAGTATTTGTTTATACATTCAATATATTTGTCTATTTTTTCTCAACATTTGATATCCAAGCTATGACTTCACTAAAGAAAGGGACACATTTATTTGAGAGTTATGGGTTTTTGTCGTAACAATGGGCATACTTCTTCTTTGCAAATTGTTTATTTTTAAAGCCACTGTAAGCACTTTGATTTAGATAAATTGATAAATTAAATGGTTTTGGGTATAAGTTTTAGAAACTTAAAATTGATAAACTCTTGAAAGAAAGAGATCAATTGAAATTTTTCTTAGAAAATTATCTTGTTTTGGAAATGTTAGTTTTTGATTGAGGTAAAAACAAGTTTTGAAGGGGCCCCAAAACCCTGAACAAAGTGGTCACAAAAGATATTCAAAGTAGCCCTCAAAGACAGAATGGACCAAGACCTAGAAGAGGGTTTTACAATAGGCACCCACAACCTGGATGAAGCAATGCATGAAACAACCATCATACAAACCCAAGCTAAAGAAAAATCCAAAATAGGATTTTCAAATAGCACCCTTCTAAAGATTTAAATTTAAAAGCCCAAGTAGCCCAAACAAGATCTAAGATTTACCTTTACCTCCCTTCTTCTGGGAACGGAGAGTCATGTCAAATTGAAGAGAGGACTTTTTATGATGTTTACCCATAACTGGGGTCCACCCCTCCTCTACCAAAGAAGCCTTCTCCTGGCAATCTTGAGAGGAAGGTCTCAAGAGAGAGGAAGAAGAAGAATTTAGGACAGAGTCAACAAAGGGACCTGCCTCCAGATGTAAGGGAGAAACACCAAATCCAGTTTTCTCCACAACAAAAGAGAGACCAGCCAAAACAGGATTAGCTGGAAGGATACCAGCAGACCCAACAGGAACAAAACCAATAGAACCAGCAGAATTACCTGCGGACTATCCAGCACCAAAGCTACCAGCGGAAATGGCAGAAGACCCAACAATACCAGAACCAAGAGGAGGAGCATCAACAGCAGAGGAATTGCTGGGAACAATGAGACCAGTAGGACAAGTACCAACAGAAGTTCCAGTGGACTATACAGTGGATCCAACAAGACCCGTTCCAACAGGAATAGTACCATTATCTAAACAATTGAAATAGTGTCGAAAATGCTAGTAGTCTGAAAAACCTCAGAATACCAGCGGTAGTGTTAGTAGATCCCAAAGGGACAGTTCCTACAAGAGGAACCTCCTCAGGCCCAACAAACCTTGATAAAATGTTAGTTAAATATTAGTTAAATATTAGATAAACCTTGATAAAAAAGAGGCAAGACGAACCATAATTTTATGCCTCTCTAGCTTGATCCATATTTTCGTGAAAACTTACACTCAAATTATCAAGAAAATAGGTGAAATTTACCAAACTAAGTGTATCATTAATAATTTATACCTTCAGAAGAATATATTTTCTTTAAAAGTGTGTCATTAATATATTATGGGATTTCAAGGATCAAAACTAGGCTTTCACTTTGTAGGTTGTAAAGCTATCTATGAAATCCAAAGTTATGCAAGGTTAAGAGCTTTAAGGATTTGAGATCCTCATGCAGTTTGTAGGGGCTACAACATGCATAGGAACTCTAAGGTTCCACAAAAGAATATCTGTGGGTATTGAAATAAAGGGATTTGAGACCTCTAAACAAAATCAATGTAACTGAAATATCACAAGTCCTTTTATTAAATTAGAATGTGAATAGGCCTAACTATTATCCTCAAATGAGAGCTATGTGTTGGGATTATACTAATTTGTTGCAAAAAAAATGAGATAGTGAAGTGTGTGTATGTGATCTAGGCTAATAATGAAAAAAAAATTAAAAATAATCAATAGATACAAAATCAAAATATCAATAAGATTAGTTATTGGAATTTTATTTTATGAAATAAATAATATTATTATTTTCGTGATTAAATCAAGTCAGCAATATTTAATATACAACATAACATAAACAAGTAATATACAACAATAATTACATAATGAAAATTAGTGTGATGAAGATTGGTTTTGTTTCCACAAACCCTAATCAAGGTGTTGTCAAGATGATTTTTCTTAGGATATAGATAAGGAAATTTCATCTTCTTTGTTGTTGTTTCTACTATTCTTCCTAAGGATGGAAATGCATTTTTGGATGGAGGAATTATAAGGAGTTTAGTAGATGTGATGAAGAACATTGAGAAAGTGGGGTCACTTCATATAAGAATGAGAGAATTTTGAGGGGGTGAAACAAGGATTAAGCAAAGATAGGAAAATGAGAAAATTAGTTAAAGAAGAGGTTGCCCCTAACTAGTTTTGGGTTCTCTTTTCTTATATTTATGGGATAGTTTAAGCCTTCTAAGAAAGTAGTGAGTTATGGTTCGAAACATGAGAATATCATTGTATTTAAAATTAGAAGAGGTAGGGCTAAGTTGATAAAGTAGTAGAGATGTGCATCCTTGATTTTGATGAGTAAGTGGTGGAGGAGATAGAGAACTATATAGAAATGACACTCATGTGCAAGTTTAACATTGTTTTTGCCAAACCTTATTGAGATAACTAAATAGGAAACTTCTACTTGAAAACCATTTCTTGTTGATCCTAAAATGATCTAGCTTTGTGCACAAGGTTTTTTCACTCTATATTGATTCACCCTCCCCTCATAGTCTTGTGTTGTGCTCAACGACACCCCTTAAATATATCACAAGCCTTCTACAATACCCCTCCTACCTATCCATACAACTATCTAACAATTTTCCCAAGGTATAGATCCTTTAATTTGAGCTTTCTAAATTGACCCTCTTGCACTCCCATTTCATAAATTGACAATAAATTCATTTATTTTGCAATCACTTAATGAAACGTGGAGAGCCTATAGAAAATTTAAAGAATGTATCTGTATTCACTTTAACTTGCATGTAGTCTTATCACTCAACTCTTTGTAAACAATGCATTACAATGATATAACTGTTTACTTGACTTTTCTATTAGGTGAACATTAAGACTACTTAACACCATTCAAATTGATTTTCAATACAACACCAACCCAGAGCTCATGTTAGAGAATGCATAAGCATGAAACAACTTAGTTTTGAGTGTACCAATGTTTTAATTGAAGAATGAAAAAGGATCAAGTTCCCACAACATTTGGACAACAATAATTTATACTTTATATTTATAAATGATTTTCAAAGATGTAATATGAAGTGGTCCAAGGAAGGGGATTATGTGGATGAGTGTGCTTCAACTATGATGTTTTATATAAATAATAGCCATTTTTTAACTTCTACCTCTTGTAAACTTAAGTGTTAATAATAATAATAAAAAAATCATTTCTCACAAGTCACATAAAAAATGGTCAATCATATAATAACACAAAAGATTAACATTATCAGATTTCTACAATCCATTTATAATTCAAATTTGTTTCTGAACTTTGATTGTGTATTTTTTTTAGCATCAACGGATCACACTTTGTGATCCATCATCAAGACGAGAGAGTGTAGGATGTGTCAATCAAATCCAGAAACAAATTTGAACACAAAGGATGATCGACAATACATATGTTAACTATAGTTTCCACAAAATTATACCTTAAAAGTTAATAACTTAAAAAATATAAAATTAAGATGCACACCTATCACATCTTCTTCACTTTCAATCCCAATACCCTATATGAAGCCAATTGTCACAGCACCATCAGATATATAATATGGCACATGAGCACATGCATTGTTGTTTAATTTACTAGATAGATAGTGCCAAGCAGAGGCATACAAGATGATGAGAAGATGTTTCATCGTTGGATTTCACGGATGAATTTAGAAACTTGCTTAGTAAATTTGAATCTTTTTGCATATATTGTTAATTTATAATTGTTTTCTAATTTAACATTTTTTTAATCTTTTCTTTTGTGTTGGAAGTTCATAGAACCTCTTTGGCTAAGGGCCCGTTTGGGTACTGGAATACCATATCCTAGATATGGTCAATTCTGGAAGATGCTGCAATTCAAGAAGATTCTTATCCTCAAAATGAAATCCGGTATATGGACTGACCCGTTTGGTTCACCCGGAAGATGATTGAGAAGATGCATAAGGAATTTTAATTCTTTATTTTTTAATTTCTTTGAATATGGTGTGTATATGTGTGTGTATATACACACATGCACACATGTGTATATACATAGATACATGTATGTATATATACGTGTGTATATACACACACATGTGTATATGTGTATACATGTGTGTACATACACATGTATACACATATACACACATACACATGTGTGTATACACACACATACACACGTGTGTTTATATACATGTGTATATATATACACATACATGTGTGTATATATACACACATATGTGTAAATACACATACAAGTGTGTATCCATGTATACACATATGTGTATATATACACACACATTACATGTGTGTATATAAACATGTGTGTATGCACACGTGTTTATATATACACATGTGCATGTATATACACACATGTGTGTATATACATGTGTATATACACATGTATGTATATATACATCCTTATAGCAATATAATATACATCTTTATAGTCACAGATTCTACAAAATATTAAATTTGGTTCGTATATACACTCACATGTGTATATATACACACATGTATATACACACATGCGTATATACACACATGTGTATATACACACATGTATATATATACATCCTTATAGCAATATAATATACATCTTTATAGTCACGAATCCCACAAAATATTAAATTTAATTTTCTAAAAATTGGAATTCCCATTCCACTTTTTTTGTGAAATTCCAATTCCAACTATTTAGGTGGAAGATGATATTCCCATTTTGGGGGCAAAATTGGAATTTCGAAATTCCAATTCCAATTTTTTAGATGGACACAAACATAGAATTAAAATTTCCTGGAATTAGATAATGCCAATTCCAATCTAATTCTAGGAAACAAACGGGCCCTAAGAGCCAAGGATTGAGGTGTATCCATTTCGTCAAAATCCGCACGGGGCAGGATCCCGTCCTCATCCCTTAGGGCCTGTTTGGCGCATGGAATTAACTTATCCAGAATAGGCCTATTCTAGAATAAGGGCCTACTCTGGAATTAATTAATGCTCAAAACGAAAGCTGGAATAAGCTATTCTGCGTTTGGATCCCATAATGTGGAATTGGAATAAAAGGTTATTTTTTATTTTTTTAATTAATTTGAACAATATGTATTTTAACTTGTGTACACACATACACATACACATATACACACATACATATACACATATACACACATACACACACACGCGTGTGTATATATACACTTATATG